>JAPCYP010000021.1:6600000-6756117 GCA_035048595.1 Echinosophora koreensis
ACATGTCGCTTATGTGGCATGCTTTCAGGTGGCAAGAGTAATGTGGTGTCCATCATTCATGCCAGCAGATAATGGACACCACTTAATGGTAGGGACTATTTCCTAAACTTTTGAAAATGTAAGCATGCAATCCTAAGAAAAAAAGTTCGAGGACTAATTAAAATCAATGGTCAAGCACTTTTTTAGGGAAAAAAAATTATTTAAACCAGATATTAAGCTCTTATGTGTTTGCTAATTTGTATATCATGTTATTCAACAGGTACACGATTGGATATTGAGTTTGCAAATAAGTCTAATTGTATTGAATCGTCTAAGTGGATGGTGTTTGTCGATAATGATATCCAAAAAACATGTGTGGGTATTGGTGGTCCTAAGGACCATCCAGGCAAGAAGACAATTACCGGCGGCACGTTTTACATTGAGGAATACAAAGCATACTACAAGCTTGTGTTCTGTCTCCCAAGGTCATCTAATTGTTCGGATATTGGAAGCTACGATAATAAAGAGAATGGAATGCGTCTTTGTCTGACTGACCATGAGCCCTTAGAGGTTAAATTATTTCTGCTTGGAAGGATGAAATCACAAGACTAGATAGCGTTGAATGAATGTAATTTTTAGTTCTTTCCATGATGCATTCTCTTTTTGACGCAAGAATAATTATTAAACAAAACAAATTATTTGAAATTAAACAAAGCAATTTCATGAAGCTATCCACAAATTATAGGAGAATCTCAAACCAAATGCTCCATGCCCGAATTTAAACACGAATCAAATATAAATGTTTCCAGAAAACAAAACAATAAGATTTACATATGATTCATAAATTTCAACACAAGAGAAACCAACAAGCAATAATTTGAAGAGCAATATCTTCAACCCAATCCAACTTGACCAAATAGCATTTTAAAGATGCAAACAAGATTCCACTTTAACATGAAGCCTCTAAAATAGTGAATTGCTTGGAAAACAATTTACACCACGTTCTCCAAATAAATTCATGAGAAATATTGAAAAACTTATTTCTTAATGATTCAACATAAACTTGTGTCTCTGATACCACTTGTTGGAAAAAAAAAACTTTATGGGAGATATACTTAAAGATGAAAACCATCATCAAATCAAGACAAGTCATGTTCAATCATCAAGAATATAGAAATAAAGACTATAGCGGAAGCGTACCCGAATCCATGAAGAATATGATGGAGAACTTGTGGTTCTTAATCTTCCAAGTCAAGAATGCACAATTCCTCTTAAACCATAAAGAGACAATCCTTTCTAATGATGGGATGTTAGAAAAGAAAACTGATTGCATATGACTTGGGGACCATAATCTTTTATAATGAGTTCATGCCCTTTCATGAAGAGTCAAGACTCTTAGACTTCTCCTATTTCTATTTTAGCCCATCATAAAAATATAAATAAGACTTTAGGTATCTACACTATATTTTCATGATAATTATGTCATTAGCCATAAACCTTACCTGAATTAAATCACTTTAATTTGGCTAATTAAAATAATAGCCCTAACACATTTAAAACATTATACGTGTGACCCAAAATTTTCTAACACTTTCTGTACACTTCTGTTTAAGTCATAATGATATTAATTTTTTTTCTTAGGATTGCATCTCTATATTTCCAAAATTTTAGGAAATAGTCTTGAGTCCTGACTGTCAAGTAGTGTCGTCTGTCAGGAAATATTAACGTGGATTTGTCTGCTACGTCAACAAATATTGAACACCACTTGATGATATGGACTATTTCTTGAACTTTTGAAAATAATATAGGGATGCAATCCTAAAAAAAAAAAAAAAGTCCGGGGACTATAAAACCAATGTTTAAAGCACTTTCCAGGGCCGAAAAACTTATTTAAATCAGATATTAATCTCTTATTTGTTTGCTTTGTATATCATGTTATTCAAGGTACAAGATTGGATATTGAGTTTGCAAATCATTCTGATTGTGCTAAGTCGTCTCAGTGGATGGTGTTTGTTGATAATGATATCCGAAAAACATGTGTGGGTATTGGTGGACCTAAGGACCATCCAGGCAAGAAGACAATGACCGGCAAGTTTTACATTGAGGAATACAAAGAGTCCTACAAGCTTGGGTTCTGTCCCTCAGGGTCATCTAATTGTTAGGATATTGGAAGCTACGATAATAAGGAGAATGGAATGCGACTATATCTGACTGACCATGAGCCCTTAAAGGTTGAATTTGATATTTCTGCTGGATGGATGAAATCTCAAGACTAGATATATACTAGCATTGAACGAATGTAATTTTAGTTCCTTTTGTGATGCGTCTCTTCTTGACGCAAGCATAGTTCTTTAATAAATAAGCTGAACCTGAGTTATTCAAAGTTTGTTCTCTACTTTTAATAGAGTCTCGCTTAAAACTAAAGATAACACTTCTCCAAATTAGCTATAAGCTATAAGCTCAAATGCTACTTCAATTAGCATATGGAAGAAACGTTATAAGCTAGTGAAAAAACGTTATAAGCTAGTTAGAAAAACAGTTACCAAAGAGGAATTTCTCATCCGCTATAAGCTATAAGGACGCCGATTAACATGAATCTTAAATTAAAATCAACTTTGATATAAGAGTAAAATTCCATACTTGGTTAATGGTACTATCACTTGCAGCACTAATATACATGCAAGTAGGATCCGGATCGTCTGCACTAGCAAATTCACGTATTTGTCATAGTTGTGTAATCTGTCACCCTTGAATTTGCTTCTCTCACACTCTTAACCCTTGATTTACTTTGATTATGGTTGTTATAAAAAATTACAAGTAGAGAATGATTGAGATGAGCTACGTCAGCAGGGAATCTGCACCCCATGCAAGTAACATATATACTATATACAATTGAGAATAATATCAATGAGGAAACTTACAAGTGTCAATCTCTTCTTAAATTTCTCTCCCACGTGTCATCCTCTAAAGCATTCCCTCCAAAAATGTCTTGTCTGATGTGTCAAAATCTCATGCATTTGAGGTCCACAATTATTGTTTGCATTTATCTTTGGTACTCTCTAATGTAATTCAAATTTTTTTTTTTTGAATTGTCAAAATTCAAAATCTATACTATATACAATTGAGAATAATATCAAGGAGGAAACTTACAAGTGTCAATCTCTCCTTAAATTTCTCTCCCGCGTGTCATTCTCTAAAACATTCCCTCCAAAAATGTCTTGTCTGACGTGCCAAAATCTTGTGCATTTGAGGTCCATAATTATTGTTTGCATTTATCTTCGGTACTCTCTAATGTAATTCAATTTTTTTTTTAATTGTCAAAATTCAAAATTTAAAACTTTAATAACAGATATATATGTTACATTATTCAATTAGTATATCAATGATTTTGTCATTTGATTACTATATCAATTGTCTTAAATGACTTGCATGTTTTTAATTAATATATCAATTATTAATAATCAAATATCAATCATATCAAAAAAATAATAATAATCAAATATCAATCATGTACCAAATATTGTTATCGTTGGATTTCAAATTTCAAATTAGGATATTTATTTTTGGAACATCCAAAACATTCTCTCCAATGATATACTTCATTGTCTATTCTTTCAGTTTCATGCTCCTAGCCCTTCTTCTATTTCTCTCTCAACTTCTAAACTCTTCCATCATTGATATGATTTTTGTGTCTCCTCTCTCCTTTTTTCTTCTTTATCTTCCGTCTTATTGCGAAATGAAGTTTTGATTCTATTCAATATATTCATAGCTTAAAAAGATTGTTTTGTAGTAGCTACTAGCTATAAACACCTGGAAGAGTAAGAATAAATGTTACCATTCTATAAACAAGAGGTCAGATATCTGCTTTTGTATTTTTTACCAACCAATGACATAGAACTAATAATTTAGACTATTAATGATTTTATAATTTCAAAAAATTGAAGGGGGTCCGATCCCTCCCAACCATGATCATATATAGCTCCGACCCCCTGCTATAAGCTATAAGCTCAAATGTTACTTCAATTAGCATATGGAAGAAACGTTATAAGCTAGTGAAAAAATGTTATAAGCTAGTTAGAAAAACAGTTACCAAAAAGGAATTTCTCATCCGCTATAAGCTACATGGACACCGATTAACACGAATCTTAAATTAAAATCAACTTTGATGATATAAGAGTAAAATTCGTTACTTGGTTAATGGTACTATCACTTGCAGCACTAATATACATGCAAGTAGGATCCGGATTGTCTGCACTATCAAATTCACATATTTGTCGTAGTTGTGTAATCTATCACCATTGAATTTGTTTCTCTCACACTCTTAACCCTTGATTTACTTTGATTATGGTTGTTATAAAAAATTACAAGCAGAGAAAGATTGAGATGAGCTACGTCAGCAGGGAATCTGCACCCCATGCAAGTAACACTTGAAACATCTCTATAAATAGAGCCACATAGATAAACCACCAAATAACAGAGTCAGCATCCTTAGTTTTAATATATTATCTAAACCATGAAGTCTGCACTACTAATTAATCACTGCCAAACTTCCATTAGCTTTCTCAGCTGTACAGGTGCAAGACATCAATGGTGACCCTGTTTTTGCGGATCACAAATTATATATTTTGCCAGCTGGTTCCAATTCCGAAACTAGTGGTAGACTAAAACTCGGCAAAACTGGACAGTCAACTTGCCCAGCTACTGTCCTGCAAGATTACGATAAGGGCAATGGCCTGCCAATAATCTTCAGAATACCTCAATACCATGGTATAGCTTAGGCCCTGGTGAGATCTATTCAGGTACTACATAGTACATACTATTTATCATAGTTAGAATATAGTTGTAGTGCGAACATGAGATTCTATTTCCTGAACTTTTGAAAATGTAGGGATGCAATTCTAAGAAGAAGAAAAAAAAAAAGTACAGGGACTAAAATCAATGTTCAAAGGAATTTTCCAGGGACAAAAAATTATTCAAACCAGATATTAAGCTCTTATGTGTTTGCTTTGTATATCATGTTATTCAACAGGTACACGATTGGATATTGAGTTGCAAATAAGTCTAATTGTATTGAATCGTCTAAGTGGATGGTGTTTGTTGATAATGATATCCAAAAAACATGTGTGGGTATTGGTGGTCCTAAGGACCATCCAGGCAAGAAGACAATTACCGGCGGCACGTTTTACATTGAGGAATACAAAGCGTACTACAAGCTTGTGTTCTGTCTCCCAAGGTCATCTAATTGTTCGGATATTGGAAGCTACGATAATAAATAAAGAGAATGGAATCGTCTTTGTCTGACTGACCATGAGCCCTTAGAGGTTCAATTCGATCTTTCTGCTGGATCGATGAAATCTCAAGACTAGATAGCCTTGAACAAATGTAATTTAGTTCCTCTTGTGTTGCGTTCTCTTCTTGACGCATGCATAGTTCTTTAGGCTCCTGAGTAGTTCAATGTTTGTTTGCTACTATTAATTAATAAAGCTGAACCGGTGATCAAACTGTAATTTACTTCCGAACGTGTTTATTACATTATTTGATTAAAAAAAATCACCTTTTTAAGTAAAAAATTATTTTAATGAGTTAGATTGTGTTTATTTAAGTTTTTCATAAAAAAAAAATTAAAAAAATATCATTCTTATGACTAAAATGAAATGCTACTTTCATTAGCTTTTAGAAAAAAATATTTAAAATCACTAACTACTTTTAAAAAAATGATTTTTATGATTATAAACAAATATAAAATAATTTCTGCTTTTCTTTAAAATCCATAAAAGATAATCTCTTTAAATTATTGAATGTCGAAATCACTTTTCTTTTAATCCATAACAAATGGACCCTTTATATATCTCACATTAGTGAGCTCTTGATTCTCCACCATCTCTCTCTCTCAATATATTTTTTTAGATTTAATTGATATTCATTATTTTTGTAAAAAATTTATATACTATTAACTAATTATTAATTTTTATATTATTAATTTTTTTACACTATTTGTGATTGATGATAATGTAAAAAAATTTAAATTGACGATGTATCATAATTAAACTCTTTTTATGTTTTTCCAAAATCTACTAATTAATAGTTATTAATACAATATCCACATATCAATGATTTTTAATGATTTACTATATCAATTGTTTCCATATTGTTATAATGCAACTAACATTAAAAATTACAACAAAAAAAAATTTGTATTCCACGTTATATTTTTAGAATCTCAAATCATTTTTTTAATCTATCTATCTATATCTATATTATATACAATGTAGAATAATCTCAAAACTTACAAGTGTCAAAATCTCGTTAAACTCCTCCACTATGTGTCATCCTCTAAAGCATTCCCTCAAAAAAAAAAAAAAGACCGATGTGTAGCAACTTCATGCATTTGACGTCCACAATTATTATTATTTGCATTTATTTCTAATACTCTCTAATGCATATCAAAATTCAAAATTTTATATTATTAATTATTTTACACTATTTGTGATTGATGATAATGTAAAAAACTTTAAATTGACGATGTATCATAATTAAACTCTTTTTTATGTTTTTCCAAATCTACTAATTAATAGTTATTAATACAATATCCACATATCAATGATTTTTAATGATTTACTATATCAATTGTGTCCATATTGTTATAATGCAACTAACATTAAAAATTACAACAAAAAATATTTGTATTCCACGTTATATTTTTAGAATCTCAAATCATTTTTTTAATCTATCTATCTATATTATATACAATGTAGAATAATCTCAAAACTTACAAGTGTCAAAATCTCGTTAAACTCCTCTCCTATGTGTCATCCTCTAAAGCATTCCCTCAAAAAAAAAAAAAAAAGACCGATGTGTAGCAACTTCATGCATTTGACGTCCACAATTATTATTATTTGCATTTATTTCTAATACTCTCTAATGCATATCAAAATTCAAAATTTAAGACTTGAGTGACACACACCACACACACACATATGTTAATTATTGTGCATTCAATGTCTTGCCTTTGTAATTCAATAAGTTTTGCGCATCTTATTGACATACTCCCTCTTGTCCTATATATAAGAGGCAAAATCCTAAAACACACAGACCAAGGAAATGGATTGAAATAAGCTATTTGTAATTAATATTCATATAAATTTACAAATTTAACCCTTCAATAATTAATGAACAAACCTACTTGTATTGAAAGTTGCACTGTCTCGTAAATATAAGCCCTATTATAAATAAGGGTAAATTGGAAATGAGCATTTAATATTTGTCAAAATACATGCATGTCTCTTATATTTTGGACCAAAAAAAAAATAGTCATTTGCCTCTTATAATAAGGACCGGAGGGAGTATCATAATGCAAGATGATTCATTTATGATAGAGAAGACATGTCCCTTTTTTTTTTAATGGTATGAAGACATTAAAATATAAAAATTTATACAGAAATACAAGTAACCACACCACAATAATACCCCATATATGCTTATAAATTCCAACGTACTGGGCTCATTTGATGGTCAGGATAAGAGTACAGGATAGGATAAGCTATCAATTTTGTCTGAAATTATTGTTTGGTGAGCCAGCATGATAGGATAAAACAATCCTGTTACCTATCATATCATGTTCATCTAGTTAAATCTAGTTAAAATTCTATCTTGAGGGGAGAGTTGGGTTAGAACCTAACAGGATATGATAATGTGATTTAAAGTATAATAAAATATAAAAATATATTATATAAAATAACTAAAGTATAATAAATATAACATGGTTAAAAAAAAGTATAATAAAATATAAGATATTTTAAATAATAAAAATAAAAATAAATTAATTTTAAAAATTAATTTTATTTTGTTACAAGACAAATTTTGTTATTTTATATTATTTTAAAAAACTTAAAATATAAAAAATTATTTTAATAATTTAACTATATGTAAAGTGAAAACTAAAAATGAATATTTAAAATTACAAAAAATTAATTTAATTTAAACAATATTTTAAAAATTTAAAATATTATCTGTAATTTATCACAAGGATAATTTGTCTTTTTATACAATTTTAAAAAAATGAAATTTATAAAAAAAATCTAATAGAATATGAAAATATTTAGAATAAAATCGAAAATTTTAAAATTCATACTAAAATTATATTGTTATCCAGTTTGTTATCTAGTAAACACCAAATATCGGATAGGATAACAACCTATCCTGCTCATATCCTACTCTCTTATCATATCCGTTCACATCCTAACCTGACCGTCAAACAAGCCCATAGTTCCACATTCACATCAGTTTCAAAGGAAACAGAGTCATTAACTGTCACTCACTGCATCTTTCGATGCCTACAAGTTAACATTCTCCAGCAATACTAGTAATTGTAAACACTAATATGATATTCCACTCTATATATGCTTCTAAGTTTTAACATCAAGCTACACGAGGTCATTTGATTAATTTGAACCTTTACCTTCAGGAATAGCGGACTATTGATTAGATTGGTGCATTTGAGTAAAAAGGTTTTTTTGATATTGTTTTTTATATATATGATAATGATAATATTAGTACTAATCAAAATAATCAAATTGCTTCTAATATACATGGAGTATGGAAATGCATTCAAGGACGGAGGTGATAGTTTGGGGTTTAAATATTTAAAAAGAAGCTTAAATTGGTACTTCTTAACTACGGCTTTAATGCATCATAGGGTTTGATGTGGGAGATCTTATAGAAGATGCTCCTGATGATCTAGAAGGTTTGGATGTTTCAGCTGCACATGTTGCTAATTTGTTGCCTCCCGAACCTGCAGACAATAGGTTTATCTTTAAACTCCATAGCACATTTTTTCCCTTATCTCTTGAAATTATCAGGTTTCATTTCAATTGAATGCATGGTTTTTGACTTTTGTGACTATAGATCGTGAGTCCATATTATTAACACTGATTTTGTCCGGATATTTTCTCTTTTTAATTAATATTTTTGAAAAGAGAAAATATAAAATTTGCAAAAATATTAAAAAATATCTTTGTGCATGTTGTTGATCCAATTTTCATATCTGGTTGCAAAATCTTTTGGAGCCCAACCTCCAAGCCCAAGAAAACAAAAAAAAGAAAAAAAGAAAGAAAGAAAGAAAAAGAAAACAAGTTTTCAGTTTTTAATATGAAAAGTAAAAAGTATGTTTAGAAAAAATGTTCACTCTCACCCGTAATGTCCATTTCCCACCCTTTTCCTTTGGTCTTTTGGCTCTTACACAAAAATGGTACCTAGTTTCTTCTGTCCCAATGCACCGTCCAAGCAGTGTTGGAGATAGTTGCTTTGCTCCTCAGGGTAACAAGGCTCCATCAACGGTCCCTTTCCTTTACAGCTGGGCTTGGCTGGATTTTTTGTCATCTTCTTCTTCCCTTGTTGGTTAATAAATTTCGCACAGTAGAAGAAGCAAAGGGGAGGAGCTTAAGAAGAAAACACTCTCTACTTCAACCTTCCATCTTCCATCTTCTTCTTCGTAAATCATAAATCACAAGCTCCTCCTCCCTTACATCATGAACCACACATTCTCTCTTCAACTGTAAGCCCCATTTTAACCATTTCAAACACCCTCTCATCCTCATCAACTTACCATCAGCCATCACCACTTTCCAAATAAATAAAAAAGCAAAGAAATAACAACACAAAAACAGAACAGAACCGTGACTCCCCTAGTCCCATTCGAACCAGCACTGTTCCCCTTCCTGCTCTTCCATCACCGCCGTCCTTGTAGTCCCGCCGTTGAACCAGAATCGTGCAACAATGGCAGCATCGCCGCTTCGCTCTGCAGTCACCGTACCAGATCCAACCTCCGCCAGTCACCACCGCGACATCACCTCCGGGTCCACCCATCATCGCCGCGTCGACCGCCACCCTCCACCACGCACGTCTCCTCTCTGCCGCGTCAATGTTGTTGTTGGGTATTGTTGGTTCTGACCAGTTTTCATTTGTCCCCTTTCTGTGTGGCAGTGTGTTTTTGCCTTGTTCTTTTTGGGTTTATTTATTGTTTTATTATTTATTTTTTTGTCTGACTGCATGATGGGTGTGGACTCTTGAGGAGGGTAGCTGAATGCTTTTTTTTTTTTTCTGTTGGGGAGCCAAGGCCCAATATGTTTTCTTTGTTGTTCATTGTCCATTTTCTTTTTTCTTTTTTATGTAAAATGTTTGTTTTATTCCAAAAAAATTAAAAACTTTTGGAAAAAACTTTTTTAAAAAAATAATTCTTTCAGGTTTTAATGTTATGCAAAATTCCTTTTTCTTAAAAAAAATTCCAAAAGACGAAAAAATATTAAAAAGTTCATTTCAAAAAAAAAAAAAAAGATTTTATTCTCTTTGTTTCTAAATTAAAAAAAAATCCTTCAAAAAATCAAAAATCCTTTTCATAAAAATGAAAATAAACCAACCAATCAAGTTTTTTTTTTAAGAACTACGTGGCTTTGATTTTCCCATCGCACCCGGGAATACGTAGGAGCAAGATTAATCATCTTGTCAAGCCAAAACTAAATTTTCCTTATTTTAGTGTCTCATTTTATTTTCAAATAGCTAATTAAAACAATTGAACTTGTGATATTTAGGGATGTCCTATGGACTCGGGTGCCATGTTCAATCCCTTAGATTTGAGGTTGCTCTGTGGACTTATATGTCATGTTCAACCTCATTTAGATTTTATCAGCAAATTTTAAAATGCAAAAAATAGATAGAAAAATATAAAATATCAAAAAATAAAAATAAGTCTTTCTTGTAAAAAACATTTGGGGTAAAATAGATTTTTAAAAGGTTATTAAAAATTTTGCACAATTAACTTAAGTTACAGTTGTTTTAAATGGGCAATGTAAGATGCTAACATTTTCTCACCGACTCCTGGACTTAAATCTCTCTCTTTTTATGACCAATCCTTAAAATGAATAGTTTTTTCAATGTTTTTCCTAAATAAAATATTGATGGAGACTCCTATGTTTTACCTTCTTTTTTGCCGTGCCTAGACGAGACAATCGCGACAGATATTTAGAACCCCTATATTTTTTTCAAACCTTGAAATCCAAAGTCACGCTGTCACGGAAGCTGATTTGGTAATTAGACAAGTAATTGAGTACTAGTTGTATGTTTTGGATGGAGGATTCTTCACTTTTGGGTATCATTTCAGTTATCTGACCATTCTTGTTTTGGAGTTAGTTACCACTTGGAGTATGATTTTCTATGCATTTTCTGCAACATGAATTTACTAAGGGGTTTTCATACAATAAAGATGTATGAAGAACTGCATTTTTAAGATTAGTTTAGTTACACAATATATGTTGAATAGGGCTTTTAGCTTCTTTAATATACGAGAATGAATATATAAACATCTTGACTTTTGTTCATTTCAAGTCAATGATGAGCCTAATTATGGCTTTTGGAATATTTCATCATGCTTCTTTCAATTGCTCTGCACTTAAAGCATGCTGAACCAACGCCAGTGTGATTATGCTTATCATTTAAGCATTTCCTTGTTGTGTTCATTAATCTACAGATATTATTGCTTCTTAATTTGACTTAAGTAGTAATTGATGACACAAATAAAAGTTTTTTTTCTCCATACTGCAAATGGGTCTGGCATCCAGGAACAAGTTAGGCCCCACACCTTTTCTTGTTTTCTAATTTTTATTGTAGTAATAGCTGGAAGTAAAGTTAATCATGTGATATATTGCAGGTCCTTATCGGAAAATTCATAGAGCTCCATGACAATATGACATATGTTAAATGATTGCTTTATGAATCACACACTGTTCCACAAGGTTTGAGGCAATTGCCATATTCTGTTATTTCCTTTGAACAACATTTGCTTATTAAATAATATTACAATTTATAATTATTAAATGATATATCTCATTTTGGTGTTTTAATAGTCATTAAAGAAAGCATTTGAGGTATTCTGCAATAAATCTGTTGTTGGCTGTTCTAGTGCAGAACTATTAGCTATGTTCAGTGGTAATGTCCTTAATAAGGGGGGAAGTGTAAAGCAATTGAAAAAACCCTTGAGAAGGCAGTTTGATCGAAGTGCCAATGAGGATAATGAAAAGAAAACTTTAACTAAGCTAAAGCAGCAGTGTGGTAGACAGCTCACATCAAAGATGGGGGAATGGTAAGTCGATTTTGTTGGCAAACTAACTTATTTTTAATTATCTGTTTGTCTTTTTTATTAGATAATTTGATGTTTACCTGAATTATATAACTGTCTTGCAGGTTGTAGACTTTGACATTGACCAGGGATAATCAGACCAGCTTTGAGGATTATCTTCACGATAACAAACATGTAAGTCCTGAAATTGACTTGACAGTTACTGTTCTTACCACTGGATTTTGGCCTAGTTATAAACTTATAAGTCATTTGATCTGAACCACCTTTTTTAATTTATTTTTTATGAAAGTGATGACTGATTCACTCCCTACTCACTCCTATGCTTATTTATTTTTTATGAAAGTGATGACTGTTTAATTAGGTGCACACATGATCTTTGTTTGATTATTATGAACATATTAGTTTCAATTTTCATGCTCCACTCTGAATTCTTAAACAAGTGTTTCTGGGTTGTTATTCTTTTTTCACTTAAGGGTGATGGCTGGAATATTTTACTGATATATAACTAAATTTGAAAGTTAGTAGTATAGTGATGCAAGCATCACTGCTTCATAGGCTTGCTAGTTATAATTGCGGTCATCAATTGTCACGCTGAATTGAATAAAAAATATTTTATTTGCTTATCATTATTTGGACTAATATTTTACTCTATGTTGAGTTCATTGGACTTATTGATCATTATATGATTTAGTCATTTTGTCATTCTTCCTCTACTAAAGAATAATTGCACTATATACCTTACCATTGAACAAGTGCATGATTTCTTGTTTGTTTATCTCCTTAATTACTCCTTAGTTCTCATGTATCTCAGTTTTCGTTTCATTATTAATATTTATCACTAATATTTACTTTTTGTGAATTTATTTATCAGGTAATAATGACTACCATATTATGAATACATCAAGAAAATTGGTTGGTCAACATAAGCTAGGATTACCGAGGTACATTTTAGATAGGCACATTTAGAAAGATGTTGCATATATATCTAGGATTACACTAAATTAACAAGGCACATTGATTAAATTATATGAATTAGCTAGTCGCCAAGAGCTTGACTTGTTATCATGATGGCTGATTTGATTGCAGAGGCACTCCAAGTGGGGTTCACAGATTTGACCCTGCCTGCAAGCCCTGAAACATGCGGGCACGCCATGGAAGTTCCTGATGCGAATTGGTATTTGTTCCCAATCCATGCAGCAAGAATGTTAACTCCCGGTGCTGCAACGTTAGGTTACAAAGAAAGCAGGTTTTGTTATCATTATTAATATTAATGAATGAATTGGCAATATATCGCGTATTAACTCGCTATTAATGTGTGTGTGTGTGTGGCATATGCACCTTGAGTATATTTTTTGAAAGTGTGGAAGACCCTCTTGACGAAAACTCTGCCACCATGTGTGCAGGGTCAAAATTATTGACCGAGTGTGTTGGTAAAATCATGGCAATGGGATCGCTTCATATTTTATTTGTTTATGCACATAGAGATATATGAATTCGTGATTCGCAAATTAACAGTGATGGTTGTTCTACCTCATTAATAATTGAAAGCAAATTGTAAAAAATAAGGTACAAGATTGGTTTTATATATATAAGTCTAACATACATACACCTTGTCATCCATCGTTAATAATTACCTGGTTGAATTGAGATATTGAATGACCGTGGGGGCATCATTTCTACTCGACAAAATGTGATGCTCGTAACCCATCTCGGTCACTAATATGAATGACAAGTGATCCTCTGGCCACCCCTTCCACGGGTTGAAAATTTAGGCTATCATTGCAGAGGAGGATCTTCCCTTTGAGTTTATTATAATCTAAGGCGTCTAAGAAGCATTGCCTGCATTAAGAAATATGTAAATAATTGATGAAAATGAATGCATGGCTGTTATTGCAAATTGATGAATTCCAAGCAAGTTTATTCACGGTACCTTGCTTCATCCATGCTGGCCCCGCTTCTCATAGCAGTGTCGCACTATATCAATGGATAATAGTGGGTGGAGCTTGAATGAGATTTAGAAAAAGTGATTGCTTAGCCCTGATAGTATAATATAATAATAGTTACCAATTATAAGGAAAAAAATAGATGGATAGAACCAGTTAGTTAATGGACTTAGATCAGATAAATTTGTTAAATTGAAAACAATGAATATATATATGTGTGTACCTTGATCACTCTGTTATTACCCAACACAACGTTAGACCGAAAGTCTCGATCGATGGTGGTTGTTACAACTGTCAAAATCCAAGGTGCATCGTTGGCAAGCGTTTTTTAATGTGGTCCGACATTCCCAGCGGAGCAAACCACCAAGATGTCTCACTCCATGGCGTGGAACCCTCCGATGGCAATCATGTCGGACATCAATTCGGGCCGGGATCCAAGGGAGGGGTTGAACCAATCGAGAGAGAGAGGATGTCCACTCCATCCGCAATGGTATCATCAAACGCCGCAAGGATGGCGGAGCTCCTGCACCTGAAGTAGGAACACACTTTGTATATTGCCAACCTGGATTCTGGGAACCCACCACTGGCGGTACCCTTCGTGATATCATAGTTTGATGCATTGGCTACGGTTTTTCCCACACCGTGGAGGCCACGTGAGTCCCATGGCCAATGAAATCCCTTGCAGAGAATTTGTCACCATCATCATCAGGAAGGTATGTATGATCGATCACTTCAAGAAGCTAATCGGAGCAAGGTATTACCCTGATGATGACGGTGGCACCGGGAGTTAACATTCTTGCTGCATGGATTGAGACTCACGTGGCCTCCACGGCGGAGGGAAAACCCATAGCCAATGCATCATACTATGGTATCGCGAAGGGTACCGCCAGGGGTGGGTTCCCGGAATCCAGGTTGGCAGTATACAAAGTGTGTTCCTACTTCGGGTGCAGGGGCTATGCCATCCTTGCGGCGTTTGATAATGTTATTGCGGATGGAGTGGACATCCTCTCTCTCGATTGGTTCAACCCCTGGATCCCGGCCCGAATTGATGTCCGACGTGATTGCCATCAGAAGGTGCACACCATGGAGTGTGGCATCTTGGTGGTTTGTTCGGCCGGGAATGCTGGACAACAATAAAAAACGCTTGCCAACGATGCACCTTGGATTTTGACCGTTGCAGCAACCACCATCGACCTAGACTTTTGGTCTAACGTTGTCTTGGGTAATAACAAAGTGATCAAGGTACATATATTCATTGTTTTCAATTTAAAAAAATTTTCTGATCTAAGTCCCTTTTGTAGACTCCAAGGCAACAAACTGGTTCTATTCATCTATTTTTTCTTATGATTGGTAACTATTATTATATTATACTATCAGGGAGAAACAATCACTTTTTCTAAATCCATTCAAGCTCCTCCCACTATTATCCATTGATATACGGCGAGACTTCTATGAGAAGCGGGGCCAGCGTGGATGAAACAAGTTACCATGAATTAACTTGCTTGGATTTCATCAATTTGCAATACCAGCCAGCCATGCATGCATTTTCATCAATTATTTATATATTTCTCAAATGTAGGCAATGCTTTTTAGACGCCTTAGATTATAATAAACTCCACGGGAAGATCCTTCTCTGCAATGACAGCCTAAATTTTCAACCCTTGGAAGTGGTGGTCAGAGGATCACATGTCATTCATATTAGTGACTGAGATGGGTTACGAGCATCACATTTTTCCAATTTCACTCACCACAATTAGTAGAATTGATGCCCCCACGGTCATTCAATATCTCAACTCAACCAGGTAATTATTAACGATGGATGACAGGGGTGTATGTACATTAGACTTATATATATAAAAACCAATCTTGTACCTTATTTTTTACAATTTGCTTTCAATTATTAATGAGTTAGAACAACCATCAATGCTAATGCTTGCGAATCACGAGTTCATATATCTTTATGTGCATAAACAAATAAAATCTGAAGCGATCCCATTACCATGATTTTACCAACACACTCAGTCAATAATTTTGACCCTGCACCCATGGTGGCAGATTTTTTCGTCAAGAGGGCCTTCCACACTTTCAAAAAATATACTCAATTTGCGTATGCCACACACACTAATAGTGAGTTAATACGCGATATATTGCCAATTCATTCATTAATATTAATAATGATAACAAAACTTGCTTTCTTTGTAACCTAACGTTGCAGCACCTGGATTTAACATTCTTGCTGCATAGATTGGGAGCAAATACCAATTCGCATTAGGAACTTCCATGGCATGCCCGCATGTTTCAGGGCTTGCAGGCAGGGTCAAATCTGTGAACCCACTTGGAGTGCCTCTACAATCAAATCAGCCACCATGGCAACAAGTCAAGCTCTTGGTGACTAGCTAATTCACATAATTTAATTAATATGCCTTGTTAGCTTAGTGTAATCCTAGATATATATGCAACATCTTTCTAAATGTACCTCTGTAATCCTAGTTTAATGTGCCTATCTTTCTAAATGTATGCAGCATCCCATACCAACAACTTGAAGGCTCCCATAACAATGGACTCGAGGTCAGTGGCCACGCCTTATGACCTTGGAGCAGGGGAGATAACACCATTGGAACCATTTCAGCAAGGGGCTAGTTTACGAAACTAGCACCATTGACTACTTGAACTATTTGTGTCACATGGGATTTAACACAACAATGGTTAAGGTCATTTCAAGAACTGTCCTCGCAAGTTTCAGTTGTCCTAGTGATATGGGACAATTTTGTGGTTCAATTCCATATTAAGGGGTTCTAGCCTAATAAGATATGTTAAAAGGATGATCAAGTGTTCTTTTCCCATATCTTATTCAACCCACGTACTTGATTTGGCCATGGATTACCAATGTCGTTGAGCATATCATGTCTACCATAATTAACGTCATTTTAATTCCTGAATTAGAAACATAATCAAGTGAGTTATCGTGAGTTACCAACCCATCTCTCTCACTATAGTCCAGCTTGGGAAAGAAAAAAAAGGGTACTTTGACGAAAAGATGGCTTTTGTGCGCCCACAAGAGATTCTAGTAGTGAATAAAAGTTAGTGTCCTTGCTTATCCTAGCTGGAGGATTGACTGTTGTATTACATTGTGATCTCTTTAATGCTATATCACCTACTGCAGCTACAGTGAAATGCCTTTCAGATGTTGGTTATTTTATCAATGTATAGGGTCTTTTAGTTTGCTTTATACTTAGCCCTCTTCCTGATTTTTTTTAGTAGTTCCTTGGATCAATTAATGATTCAATATTTTATTTATGTCTCTGGAGCACAACACACCGAATAGTTCTTCACTCAAGTTTTTGAAACATGGCAGGTCAGATTATCTTGTTACTCAAGGAACATCAGTTTATTTTGATAGTGGTGTTCCTTGGGAATATATTAGTCACAATAGAGACTTCTTAAACCATGGGAAGCAGTTCTAGTGCTGTTTCTGCATTTATCTTTTACCAAAACTCATATGTGATGATGTATCCAGTAATTGAATATAATAGATCTTAGATAAGGATCAAACTATCAGATCTTTGATTAGGTGCAATATTGTGTGATTTGTTGTGTGTTGTAGTGCCATCCATCCAAGTTTAAAAGATAGGCTTCACTATTCTCTTCTCTCAAATATTTTATAATAGATGACACCTTGACTTTATGTTTATTTCTACTGTAATATCAATTGCTTTATGGAGCATTTCTTGTTGTTTCCTTCCCTTTTATTATGTATTTTTTAATTTTGAATTTTATTATCATCAGTTGTCAGTTTTGACACATTGGCTTTATAACTACTACATATGTGGCCTTTAGCAACATTTATCACGTAACATTTATTAAAATGTTACAAAATCTTATAAACTATTATATTTAGCAATATTTATCAGATAAAATGTTACTAAAACTGAATCTGTGAAAATTTAAAAACTAAAAAGTTTGGTTTACATCTAAATTATTTTGCACGAAACCTCGTGGCTCATGATTGATAAGAATTGATTAGCTAACTGACTATACACACATCATGATCCAATAAATCCACTTGTCATCAAACCCTATCTTCCTTATCCTACCTTAAGGTAATTAAACTCAATCCACCCTATCATAAGTCTTATTGATGTTTATCTTCAAAGCAGCTTCACCTTCCTTCCCTCTCCTCTTACAATTTATATGATGAATCACTTCAATAGCCAACAAAACATTATTCATAATAGACCTGCCTTGCACGAAAGCAGATTGAGAAGCCGAGATTGCATTTGAGAGCATATTTTTCAACTTGTTTTCTAACACCTTAGATAGCAGCTTGTAAACAACATTATATAGGGAGATGGGCCTGTAATCTTTCATAGAAATGGGGTCATCACGTGTAGGGATCAACACTATATTTGTATCATTTATGGGAATAGCAATAGAATCATTTTCTAGCCACTGACAACAAGTGGTAAAACTATCCTTACCACAAACAGACCAGAATCTTCTATAGAAGGCAGGATTAAGGCCATCAGGACCTGAGGATTTATCAGAATCATAGTTTTAAAATATCTAGCTTATACTAGTGTGAAGCAGGATATATAATATAAAATGTTTTTTTTTTTTGTTACTATGTCATAGATGCGAAGTATTTACCTGCTTCGCTGATGACTGATTTAGTTAGGAACATGGTTGGCCCACCTGTAGTGGAGTTTCCCCTCCCAACCACGTTTTTTTACCCATCTACAAGGCTCGAACCCGAGACTTTGCTTAAGGGATTTGTGCCCAGTTTCACTCGGACCAATGTAATATTGGTGATATAACATAAAATATGAATTAATATATAATATATAATTAAAGTTGGTTGTTTTAAATAATTATTCGGAGAATATTGTTTGTTATATCATTTACTTAATGTGTTTTTGTTTTTGTTTTTTTTAACCTAAAGAAATATACTTCTTACAGTTAAATTACATCCTATGAAATTTTAATAAAAAATGATTGCAGAAACATATTAAAATAAAATCCCAAGAAAAACATATGCCAAAAGAAAGTTATGAGATTAAATATTTTATTTATTTTACAAAGTTATAATTAAAGGGAAAGAAAATAAGGGTTCATTTGTTTAAAATTAAAAAAAAATTGATTATCATACCCGTTTACCACACGGTTCACATTGCTCATCTTATATATAGACTCTTAACACTTCAATTCAAAACAAACCAAGAATACAAATTACATTCTTGCAAACATGGAATACAGAAACATGAAAGGCATGTTGCTATCATTCTGCACCCTCTTCCTGTTTCTCGGAGTGCCAAGATCAGCAGCAAACATGATTCAATCAGGTGGAAATGACTGTGATGGAGTTTACATTGTGTACATGGGAGCGGCGAGCTCAACAGACAGCCTTTGGAATGATCATACTGTTATTCTGAACTTGGTGCTATGAAGGATCCATAAGTTTTCCTATATATAGCTATATCTTCAAATGACGAAGGTTAAGGTTTACAGTACACATGCAACCACCCTTCTTTTGGTAAGCAAAGAACTATATACGACTAAATGACTATGCAATATGCAGTAACGTGCATGTGCAGTGCACGCACATGCAATTAATGGCATCAACACACATTTTAGCTTTCTTTTATCCTGAATCATAATCTGCTGCTGACCCAATTAAGCACCTAATGATTAAGAGTGTATTAGAGAAAATATTAAAAAGAATTCTTTGCTAGCAGTACTTTCTATTTTTTTAAAACAAACGTGAGTAGCATTAATTATAAGGCATCAAATTGCATATACGTATGACTTTGATATTTTGCCTTAAATGATAAAGCATTAAATAAAACAATAACTCTAATGAAAAGCAAGAAAGAAAAAAAAAAGCATATATAAAGAATTAGTTGAATAGATGGAAACAAATTAATTATAACAAAAGGTATTAAAGGAAAAAAGTATAATTTAAAAACTTTTAAATTTTGTTAAAAAAAAATTAAAAATTGAACTTTTGAAAGAAAAAGATACCTGATCAATTCATCCCATCTCTTTGTTACACATATGACATATGCAAAGTGAATTCTCTATCTCTATATATAGTGCCACACAACACAAGTAAGCCACCAATTCACCAAATAACAGAGAGCACCATGAAGTCTGCACTACTTACCCTTTCCTTCCTCCTCTTTGTCATCACCGCCAAACTTCCATTAATGTTCTCACAGTCACAGGTGTTTGACATCTATAATACATCCGTTTTTGCGTTTCAACCATTATATCTTTTTCCAAGTCCTGACTATTTTAACGGAGTCAAACTCGGCAAAACTGGAGAGTCAACCTGCCCAGTTACAGTCCTGCAAGAGTACATCAACGATGAGATCCACCCTGGCATGCAAATAATATTTAAAGTATCAGGGGTAACCCCAGGCCCTGGTGAAATCGTTACAGGTACTACTATTATAGTTTGTGATTTAGTATACTTCTATTTAAGTCATGATATTAACTTATGAGTTTAATTGTTATACATGTAAAACCCTTTTACTTATCCATTTACATTTAATTATAAATTGTCATGTTAGTATATGTTTTTCACTTTTATCCTAACTACTTTAAGGCTCCGTTTGATTTGAGAAAAAAAGTGAAAGAAAAAGGAAAGAAAAATAATGATAGAAAATGAAATGATTATTTAGTTGTTTAGTTGAAAAGAAAACTAAAAATTAAATGTGATAAAAAGATAGGGATAATATTGGAATTGACACGAACGATGTATCTCTTCTGTTCCCTTTTTCCTGTTTCAGAATGTGTGTTTCCTATCCTGCCTTTCTCTTTGGTTGCTTATTCTCAATTTCCAAGCGAAGGCTATAAGTTATCTATATCCTGTGTGATCTGTGATCGGTTTATAGTGTATAATAATTAAACTCTTAACTTATTATCATTTTCTAGATAAAAAAACTTATTATCATTTTTACCATTAAGTAAATCTCTTATTAATCTCCTTTGTTTATCATTTTTTTTGAACAGGCGATACACTATTCGATATCGAGTTTGTAAATAAGTCTAATTGTGCTAAATCGTCTCAATGGATGGTGTTTGTTGATAAAGATATCCAAAAATCATGTGTGGGTATTGGTGGTCGTGAGGACCATCCAGGCATGGAGACGATCATGACTGGCAAGTTTCACCTTGAGGAATACAAAAAGAAGTACAAGCTTGTGTTCTGTACCTCGGGAGGGTCACAGAATTGTTCAGATATTGGAAGGTATGACAACAAAGAGAATGGAACGCGTCTTTATCTAACAGAACATGAGCCCGCCGAAGTTTGTTTCGTTATGCTGCATCAAGGATAGCTAATGCTGAGTTGTTCAAAGTTTGTTCGCTGACAGCTTAATTAATATGTTAGACTCTACTCAAAAATCTAATAATCTTAAAAAACTTTCGAATCATTTAGTAAATATGTTGCATTTAACGTTTCCTATATTCGAGCGCATCAACTCTAATCTCACTTTTTATATCTTACGTCAGTATTTAGTATATCAAATCAGAATTTCACATATATGAAAACCCGAGATTCAACAATTTAATTTTTTTTAGGTTTACCAGGGTATCTTCTGCGTGCAACTGCAGAGACTAATCCCTCGAGCCGAATAGGACCACAAGGACAGCAAAGCTCTCCTCCAAGAATTTTAAGGCTGCTTCAACAAACAATTTAACAAATTTTCAAATATACTAATTAATGATTATTTTCAAATACACTAATCAATCAATTTTAATGATTTACTATATATCAATTGTGTCCATACTCAAATTTTTTTTTCTTTGGTGTAATTGTGTCCATACTCATTTGATTGTTCTAATGCAATTAATATTACAAATTACAAATTGATTGCCAATAATATTTTTATTCCTCAATATATTTTAGAATCTCAAAATAATAGTATTAATTATATTTACGTTCTAAAATTATTTTAAATAATGTAATTAAAGTTAGTTGTTTAAAAATAATTATCCAGAAAATATGGTTACTTATATAATTTATCCGATCGTATTTTAGTATATTTTTTTTTTTTTTTAAACCAAAGGTATACTCCTTAAAATTTAAATATAAAAGAAATTTTTGAAATGTTTATTCAAAAAAATATTTGAATTTAAATTTATGTCTTGACAAAATTTTCAGTAAGAATGTTTATAAAAATTAAATATTTTGCACTAAAATTTCTTTTATTTCAATGCTAAAATAAAAAATAGTCTGGTCGAACCAAATTATTATTTCCTAGCAGAAAATTGTTATACTCTTATAGTCTTATTACATTACACACGAAGCCTCATGAACATGTTGGAAAACTCTAGCACCCTCTTTTACCTTTGAGAATCCACGTTTCCACTGCCAAACACCAAGTCATAATCCTAATCTGGAACTTTCTTCATCTCTCTACACTTCACTAAGATGCTTTCATTTCATCACACATGGCATAGAATTTTCAAGAACTACCCCAACACTTGGCCACCTCCCCCTCCCTATATATTTGTACAACAAACTTGTATTTCTATCTTCAACACAAACTGCAAAGATCTGAAGTCCAACAAATAGTTCATTGTAATCTACCACACACAAAACACTGCCAGTATTAAAATGAGGAAACAGGTCATGAACTTGCTATTGGTGCCACTTATCTTGCTTTTTCTTGCTAGTTTTCCATCCAAAGCAAAAGGGTCTCTGCTACCATTCATAGATCGTCCCGGCAATCCCTGGAGTGATCTTTGGTCTGATCGCTTCCCTGATCCATTTCGTGTGCTTGAGCAAATCCCATTTGGGGTTGAGAAATATGAGTCATCCATGCCTCTTTCACCTGCAAGAGTAGACTGGAAGGAGACACCAGAGGGACATGTTATAATGCTGGACGTCCCAGGGTTGAAGAGAGATGAGATCAAGATAGAAGTGGAAGGGAACAGGGTTCTGAGAGTGAGTGGAGAAAGGAAGAAGGAGGAGGAGAAGAATGGGGATCACTGGCACAGAGTGGAGAGATCCTATGGCAAATTCTGGAGGCAGTTCAGGTTGCCAGATAATGTGGACTTGGATTCTGTCAAGGCTAAGCTGGAGAATGGGGTGCTTACTTTGACATTGGATAAGTTGTCACCTGATAAGATCAAAGGTCCAAGGGTGGTGAGCATTGCAGATGACAATGAGCAGCTAGACAAGCTCCAAGGCAATGAGTCCAAGCAGGAGCTTTGAATAATTGAATTATTGATGAATGATAATCATACTCCTTTTGAATTCTGAGTAATATAAAGAAAGGGTATTTAGTTGTGTTTTGTGTTTTGTGAATAAAGGGTTCTGGTAAGACCTATGGTTGTTTTCATGTAACAAGTACTTGTTGATCTTGTTTGATGATGAGTGACCCCATCGTTGTACACCTTTGACCAATCTATTGATCACTTTTATTTGCAGTCTTGCTCAATATTTAACCTCTCTGGATTAATAATGTTAATAACAGAATGACTTCAGAATGATATGATTATGAAACAAACACATACCATAGTAACACGGGGCTAATATGAAGAAGAAAATGAGGGGGAAATGGTTTAAGTCAACAATGCGGGACAGACTAATAGAGGTTTAGATTCTAACATTATCTGGTGTAAAATAAATAATATAGCATTCAGCAACAAAAAGAGCTTTTGTGGTATGTATGTAAAGCATTTTGTTATGCTTATACATGAGAGTCAACACTCATCTACAAAACAAAACAGCACCAAAGACGAACTTCCAGTCAACAAATAATCTTATATTGGTAGTATCCTTGAAATACGACTTCGGGAGAACCAAATACAAAGGGTGTAAGTGAGTCAGTCATGCGCAGTCACCTTGCCAAAAACTGTTCAATAAATCAAGTAAGAACAATACAACCGCCAACTGGACAAGATTCAAAAAGCAAGTTAACATGATCCAGTAAGTGACTCAGCTAAAACATCCTGAAAAATTAGCAATCCCAATTGTTTTCTATCCTGCACCACCAAAAGAATAAATTGAATCAAATTTTCTTTGTGATCAAACCAAAATGAATAAAACATATGCAAGACACGGGCTCTAGTCGAGAATACTGTACACCAGTTCCTCACTGAGACATCATTATCATTGAGATGTCCTTTCAGGTGGGCAACTGAATCAGAAGTTCCTGTTTTTCTCTCTAAACTTTGTGTTTACTATGTAAACTGCCTCTAAACAGAACTTAAATTATCTTTCTCTGCATTAACTAAATCCCAGGGAACACAAAATCAACTGAGGTTTCTTTCCTTCCACTTCTCTTTTCTTGATAAATCTTCAAAATAAAAACAGAGAATAACCACATCAAGCAATTAGGCATCACAATAGAAATCTTCGGTCGTGTGACTGCATGTACCACGAATCAGTAAAAAGCACACCATTGGTTTTTGTTATCGGTATTGGATTTCTATTTTCTGAAGTACACTGCCTCCTCCTCTCTTCTTTGTTTCACTATTTCAAATCTAGAGAGATGCATTTAAGTGATTAAGGACTGCAGTTCGACCTTGACTTCATTTCTAAAACCAAGGAGACTTTCCAAGATACTGTAGATCTCTTCGGATTTTGGATTAGATTTATCAACAGCATAGAACTGATGAACCTGGTCATCAACCTCAATCCAGCTGCAGCCTGGAATTTTATAAGACTTTTGCTCCTTCAAAGTCCTCCACACATTTCGGACTTCATCCCACTTTCCTAACTCCCCATATACATTAGCCAACATTATACCATAACCACCATTATGTGGATCTATTTCAACTAATTTTTTGGCTGCTAATTCTGCCAAATCTGTTCGACCATAAACTTTGCATCCATTAAGCAAAGAACCCCAAATTACCTCATCTGGTTCCATTCTCATACCCTTGACAACTTCCATTGCCTCATCAAATCGGCCTGCTCGACCAAGAAGGTCTATCAAACACCCATAGTGGTCAATCCGAGGCTCTATCCCAAATTCCTGAATCATCATCTCAAAATAGCAATAACCTTTTTCAACTAGTCCTCCATGAGTACAAGCATTTAACAACCCAATGAAGGTAGTCTCATCTGGCTTTACATCATCACCGTGCTTCCTCATTTGCTCGAAAATGGCGATCGCACAATCACTTTGCCCGTGGATTGCAAGCGAGTTGATCATTGAATTCCATGAAGTTAATCCCTTGTCAACATTCATCTCAAAAACCTTCCTTGCCTGTTCCAGGTTCCCGCATTTCCCGTACATATCCACAAGAGCATTTGCGATAAACGAGTCAACTACAAAACCATTCTTGTAAACATAACCATGTATCCATCTCCCAAGTTGGAGCATGCCCGTGTGGCCACAAGCCGAAAGTGCACAAACCACCGTAACCTGATTTGGCTTGTTACATTGATATTGTTTCTCCATAGCAAAAACAACCATTTTCCTAAACAACCTAATCCCCTCGTAGAAAAACCCATTCTGAGTGCACCCCGCAATCAGAGCATTCCAAGAGGGCACATCCCTCTCCGGCATTTCACCAAACAACTTCACAGCATTGTCAACATCCCCAACTCTCGCATACCCAGAAACCATAACAGTAAAAGAAACAACACTTCTCTCAGACATTTCATCAAACACCTTCCTCGCATCCCCCACATTGCCCAAAGTCCTCGAGTAAGAGTCAACCAGAGCCGTTTTCACAACTGGGTATTGCTCAAAACCCGATTTTAAAATCTGGGCATGCACCAAATCGGTGCCACGCGATTCGAGGGCATGTGGGCATGATTTAAGGACAAGTGGGTATATGAAGTGGTTGGGGTTTGGGTTACCGAGACGGAGCATGTTGCGGTACAAGGAGATGGCGGAGGCGTGGCCGTGAGGGTGGGAGGCATAGGCGGTGATCATGGCAGTGTAGAGGTAGATGTTTGGGGAATTGAGGTGATCGAAGATGAGGCGCGCGTAGGGAAGGTTGGAGAGGGAAAGAGCGCAGAAACGAAGGAGCTTGAAGGCGTAGAAGTGGGTTTGGGAGTGACCCAAGGTGATGAGGTAAGCTTGGAGTTGCTTCAGATGGTTCAGGTGATTGCTTTTTCCTAATATCGCTTTCACGTGTTCGTTTAGGTTCCACTGGTTTTGCATGCTTTTCACAGGGTTCCCTTCACTTCACTGCACCGATTTGTTTGCTCTGTTTCATTGCAAGCGAGGAGGGTTGATGGTGTGGAGTTTCTTATTACAATTTGTCCGAAGGGGAAATATTGCATTGAAGATTTGAAGTTAGATAAATTAGCTAAATCGAAATTTGGTCCCTTAGCTTCCAATTCCGATAACTGGTCCCTCAGATATTACAATTTTGCCATTTTAGCCTGTTACATTCCAATTCTGTCAATTGGGTCCCTAAAGTATCACGATTGTGCAATTTTGGTCCCCTGAATATCATAATTATACAATTTTAAATGTTAGTAGCCTATATGACACAAGTGGACTGATTTGACACGTGTGTGTCATATAGGCTACTAACATTTAAAATTACATAATTGTGATATCTAGGGGATCAAAGTTGCACAATCGTGATATCTGAGGGACCCAATTGACACAATTGGAATCTAAGGGACTAAAATTGCACAATCGCAATATCTGAGGGGCCCAATTGTCGCAATTGAAACATGAGGGGGCCAAAATCGCACAATCATAATACTTGGGGGACCAAAAGTGCATTTAAGCCTTTATTCAATAGAATCATAATTCATTAATTTGCATTGTGATTAATTATTTATTAATGCCACTATATCTTAGGTTAGGTGGCGTTTGGTGGTTGTAATATTTTATTACCAGAAAAATTATATCTTAGGAATCTCATTCATATGAATGTTTCTTTCCTGCTCCACACTTAGAAGTAGAGTTTTCGACTTTTATTCACTGATTTTATTTTTGGGCATCTATTATGTTCGAGAATTTTTTTTTTTTTAAACTTGTATCAAACATAATAAACTTTTATTCTCATGCTCACATTCCTGATAATATTAAAATAAAACTTGTATCAATCTCTATCTAAGATTGTACAAAGATTTTATGTGAGTGTTTAGTTGTCATCATTTGATATTATCAAATGCATGAGAAGTTACCAATGATAACAAGCTTGGACCCCTTGAACAAGTTATCAAGGGTTCCATTCTTGAGACTTATGTGTATTTGAGTAAATCTGATTGAGAGGGGATAACCCTTTAATGCTATTCAAGTCTCCTGATGAAAATTAATCATTGCTTATGACAATAGATATTACAATTTTTATTTTTCTAATATAAGCATTCCTATCTTTTATGTTGTTGACGTGGGTATAAAGCTCTTGTATTTACTATCATTTGGTTGGTCTAAGTGGTAAGTGACTTTGAGACCTTAAATAAATGGTCAAGAGTTCGAATCCTAGCTCTCGTGGTGGGAGGGGAAAACACACCTTGTATACGCAACAGTTCCCTAATGGAGATTAGTCACCACTAATGATGGTGGATACTTCTTACCTATCTCTTGTATTTGATGATGCATATGGTATTTGGCATAGGTTATACTAGTTTGTTTGAATTTTTTTATAAAAAAAATCAACAAATACTTGGAGATGAACATATGTAGTCTCACTTTCTATGTGAATTTGATTTAAATATTCAATAATTTATTATCTTCATGGGTAAACACCCTATTTGATTCATGATATTGTGAAGTAATATCAAGTTGATCCTTGAAACTATCAAAATTCAAAAAACATCCCTGAATAATAAGTTAGTATCAATTTGATCCCTCATTTTACTCATTTAATATTAATTAAGTCTCTGACACAGCTAACTTAAAATCAACTTAGTCCATATGATTTTTAACGGAGGAACTAAGTTAATTACTGTTTTACAACTTCATGAACTAATTTGGAATTTCAACAATTTCAGAGACCAATTTGATACTACTTTACAATTTCAGGAATCAAATAAAATGTTTAGTTTATATTCATTTCCTAATTTCTTGATCAATCTGGATATGTTGACACATACAACATATATTTTGCCTTGTAAGAGGAGGATAGAGATCATCTATCTCAAAAGAATGACTCATTTCCTGTCCCCCTATTTAAAATGTCATGCTATTTAAAAATCAATAAATTTATAATAAATAGAGTGATTAATTTTTCAAATGCCACGATCTAAACGATGGACACAAAATAAGACCCCCTTTCAAGACTGGTGATTTGTAGAGGATTGGTTCGATTTAGAAGAACGAGTCTTTAATGTTATTTCTAAGCAGGATCTTTTTAACAACTCAAATTTCCTTTTCAAATGATTCATACCAGGCTATCACACGATTTTTCTTTATCTTCACACATCACACAAGAGGCAAAATAAGAACACGACATAAATCAAGAATCAGATATTGAAACAGGAAAATATCCAGAATGGTCTAAAGTATTGATCACTAAAGGGAGCTAAAAATCTTACAAATATAATATGGACAGTGATTGATGAACACGACACTAAATCTGATTTATAGAACAAAATTGAGTAAGAACCTTCATAGAAAGAAGAAAAAAAACAAGATTGTAGCCAGACCCTTATGCACAGAAGGCCTACCTCTGACTACTGATCATTTAATATAGAAGAAAAATCTGCAGAAGGCACAGCCTCATCATCCCAATACTTAGCTTTGTTTGGTATGACCTGGTGCTGAACCATTTAACTTCAACCTTTGAAGATAGTAATTAATTGCAATGTTGGAACAGAAATGAAATCTTCCGACAATATTTTTAAGAGTGGTAGTACATGGAAAACATTTGACGAAATTCAGCCATGTTCAATGGTCATTGTTGAATAAGACAGAATGATAGGAACCACTCGCGAGTCGATCACAAAGCCAACTCGTTTTGGCTCCTATTTTGTCAAATTAATTCGGCTATCTAGCATTTTCCATTTCTTAAACGAGCCAAACGGTCCTCGAGTCAATTTCCTTTAGCGTGCTACACACCCTCACAGCTACATGTTTCCGCATATCTTCTTCTCTCTGTCCTCTTTCAAAGTTTCTGTTTCCTGGATATCTTTATTATTCCCCTCTTTTTCTTCCCCAAGCTTTCCCATATCACTGATCATTTCCTTGCAATTGGCTTCTTTCATGTTATCACATGTTTCTTTTAGAACACTGTCTTCACTGTCTATCATGTCTTCCTCCTTCACAGTTTCTATCACCTGAAGAAGTTCAAATGGAGTAGCAGCTGGGTCCAGCACCCTGCAACCTTTTGGGGCATTTGGTGCTTCTTGACCAGTAAGTGAATATGAGGGGACCCGATGAGAGAATTGAAACATCTCTTTCCTCGGAATGATCCTGATTTCTCTCGGATCTAAGTGATGGTGAAATACTGTCTTGAACCCAGCCACTTTGACCAGAGGAATAATAATTACACCCTGTTCTGCATAATCCCCAAGTACTTCAACCATATCAAACTTGTGTATATCCTCATCTGCTGTTAGCTCATTCCAATCAGGAGACCAATTCCTATAGAGGGCCCAAACATCCCCTCTCCTGGGATATATACAAATGGCTCCATGATTACCTTTTCTCCACCTAACCTTGTGAGAAAAAATATTGATGGAGTTACATATTTCACGTTTGCCTATTCTGAAATCCCCGCAAGTTTTTGAAAAGCCTGAAGCAACCCAATTTAGAGCACCCAGTTCACTGGTTGTCTTTGAGTTGAGCCAACTGATCTGCACCTTGAATGGATTAAGAGAGATCACACTGTGGATCATTGCATAATATCGAGGCATCCCATCATCATCACAATAGGCAGCCCATACTTGATTTTCACCAAAAGATCTTTCAGTTCGATCCTTGTAAAAATCATGGAAATCAGGATCTGGTACATCCATTGGCATTGTTTCCAAAACTTTCGTGCCAATTCTGGCAATAGTAGTAACTGCAAATGACTTCACAGCTTCAGATCCACCCTTTCTATCTTCCGACATCCCAATGTTGTTTTGAGCACACGTCTCTGAGTTTCTTGAAGACTTTTTTCCCTCCTCGTTTGCTTTCTCGAAGCTATCTCCACTCTCTTTCACCACAGTTTTATCAACTGTATTTGACTGGATTTCGCTGAGTTTCTTGCTAATTTCTTTTCTAGCTTTCTCCATAAGCCGCCACTGAATTCCAAACTTACTATGTTTAAATTGGGGGAAGTTATATTCTCCTAGTGAACCAATTCCCGCTCCCATTTGATTTACTGGTTCCTTACGATGATTACTCACACTTGCGTCCTCCATGCCCCCCCTTCTTCTCTTAGCAGGATTAAAGTGACCTTTTTTAGAAGCATGCCGCTTCCTTCTCAAGGCCTCTTCTCTTTTCATAGCTGCTTGTGCCTCCACACGTTCTCGCTTCACTTTATCATATGCCTGCTGAACCACACTAGCAGCTTGAGCCACATTTGAGACACCAGAAGTTTTTGAGAATGGAGCCCACTTGAAATTGGTAGAAGAGTCAGTTTTACAATAGCCTCCTGCTCCAACATTTGTGGCTGCCATGTTCTTTCTAGCATTAGACTTGCTTTTGTTTGGTATTTGGTGATTGGAATTTTTCTGATGCTGCGAAAAGCTCCATTTAGTTTCAGGTTTAATAGCACTTGAAGGTGGAGGAGCAGTTTCCATGGCCAAAAATGGCTCGTGGCAGTTAGGACACACGAGTTTAAGGTTAAGATAAATTCTGAGATACTCATACTGCATTTTGCATCGATGGCAAACAGTCCAGAATGTATTTGATTTTGACTTGTGGGTAGAAGATGAAGTGTGTTCTTTAGCAGTATTCTTCTGAGTCCTTGCACTTGAAGGGGCAGTCTTAGTAAAATTGTAACTGCCATTAACTCCTGTTTGTGCTGATGAACCTCCAAACTTAGTTGAAACTTTCCGTGCTTTTGGATTTCTCTTCTCATCATATGCTGCCCTTTTAGCCTTATCTGATAGTAAACTCCATGCCTCTGAAATACGTTTAAAAGCCCCATCAGCTCCAACGGACTTGTTCTTATCAGGGTGAAGCATGAGAGCTAGCTTCCTGTAATGTTTCCTGACTGTATCATCATCAGCAAGTGGGTCTACACCAAGAATACCATACCAATCTGCTTCTTCATTTATTTTATTCTCAGCAGCAATATACACATCGAGTGTTGCTAACATTTGAGGAATACCCTCAAGAGCAGGAAATAAATTTTGGGCCTTCAAAGCAAACTTCTTTGCACCCAAAGTATCCTTTGCAATAAACTTCCTCTCAGCAATTTCTTTGGCTCTGGTGGCCTCATCCTTATTGCACTCCATTTCTGAGGCCTGCCTTCTCGACACTCTTCTCTACTTTCTCAGCAATTTGTTGCAATACAACATCAACATTTCTGCATAGTTTGAGTTCTCAATTTGGAAAGCAACTCATTCATGGCAATGAATCCTATAAAGGCGAAAGCATAATTTTGTTACGAAAATAAAAACCATTAACCGGTACAGCAACTTGAATTCAATAAATTGAAAGATTGAAAATACAAGGGCAACATAATCTGAGCCATGCTACAGCAAAATTGAGCGCACAAATGCAATACCTATTCATTGGTCAGCAATTACAAAATACAAGAGCTACACAGTTTTAATCAAAGCAGCGCTTGAGCGTTACACCCCACAAGACCCATATTAATTTAACAAATACAGCTAAAAAGAGTACGCTATTTGAAAATAACTAAGTTTTTGTGGAACCAGATTGGAACGGGTAAAAAATTTAGAATGAATTTGTGCAACCAAGTTTCAAAAATTGGTACCTACACAAGTTCTAGAAAAAGCTTCAAGCACTACTCAAGCATTGAGTACCGCTATTACTTTTACAAATACCACTAATTGAAAGTATGTTAGTTGCACATGACCAAATTTTTTCTAGAATCAAAATGGAATCTGTACTTCCGAGTTACATTGGGCCGAGTTTTGGAAGAGGCGACTTTGGGCATGGCAAGGTGATTTTGGGCCGAGGTAGATCCGAATAGTGGTCTCACTCGGGGGAAGTGGTCCTCGACACAAGAAGACTGAGTTAAGTCGTGGAGGAGTGGGGCCAACAGGTGGACTAGCGGTTGAAAACGTGCGAGAACCAAGAACGTGGCATTATCAGTTAATTAAGGATAAACGGATGGCCGAGATAGTGGGGCTAGGGTATATATATAGAAGATGGATGTAATTTAGGAGATTAAGCTATTTTGTAACTACACTCTTGATAGTTCGGAGATATTCTAATAAAAGAGCATATTTCCAACAAAGAACTGTTGTGAATTACAGTGATATTGTTTCTCATCTATTCGGCCTAAACGTTGCTGGAATTTGCAGGAACAGAATCAATTGGAAATGAATGACTTTAATGACATTTCATTCAATTCCATTCCATTCCAATATGCTCTCACATTTGACATACGGAAACAGAATCAACATATAACTAAACGAGAACTAGAATGAACCTTAATCCAAGATATCTATAATCAATCACAAAGCACACAAGCTCATAACAGAAAAACTGAAAATCAAATTTATTCATCTGAACTAAGCAGTAATAATAAACAGAATCGGGAATTAACCTGAGCTCAAGAACTCAAAACTCGACGCTACAGAATCTTCTAGAAGCTAGAAAGAGAATCTCAAAGCTTCATGTAATCACAGCAAATTCGGAGAGAGAGAGAAAAGAGAAACCATCTTCGTGGTCGGAATCGCCGGCGGCGACGTTGCCTGTGCCGGCGAGGCTCTGAGAGGCAAATGAAACCCTAAAATGTTAATATATATTAAAAAAAAAAAAAAAAAAAAAAGGGGGGAAAATCGTAACCCTAGATATGTTGAAGTTGGATTGAAAAGAGAGAATAAAAAGCAGATTCGGTTGAGATATATATATTTGTATGGAAGAGATTGGTTAAGGAAGCAGAAATGAAAAAAAAAAAATTAATAATAATAAATAATTTGTATAGTGCAGAAATGAATTTAATTGAATTGAAGAAAAGAAGGAGATGGTAGTTGGTGACTTACAGTTGGAGAATAGAATAGAAGATCGTTTCTAAGAAAATGAAGAAATTATTTGATTTTCTGAGTGGATTACAGATTTTTGTTATCGATGGTTTCTCCTCAGCCTTCTGTTGTGCGGTGTTTCAAGTCAAGTGTAGCTAGGTGAACAATGAATGAAGACACCTCTCTTGAAAACTTACTAGGTCAAAATCCAATGCGTTAATGTCTAAATCGATTCAGTACAAAATCGAAAATCGATTCAAAAAATCAAAAATCACAAAACACTAATGTCTACTGGATTTTTTTATCTTTTTTTTTTTTGAAAACCGATTGTTTGCAAGTTGCATATATAAAATTTAATATATGTTTAATTTTTTTGTTTGCAATATTAATTTTTTATTTGTCTTTTTTTTTAATAATACTTATTACTTATTAATTTGATTTGATATAATTTTTTTTATTATTTCTAATGTTCCAAAAAAAATTGTTATGGAACTAGATGGTAATTATGATGATATTTATTTATTATACATATATATTTTATGCAATTCTATTACATGAATTATCAACACGAATATACAAGTTTAAAATTTTGTTCAATTTAGCTTGTAATCTTGATTCTGATATGTAATATAAATATGTAATGATGTGTCAGTAAAAATAAATCAACTGATCAAATCAGGTCGAATCAGATTTTTTTAAGCAAGCAATCCAAACCGAACCAAACCGCATGTTGTTTTAATCATTGGATCGGATGTCTTTTTGCCTCAAAACCAATCCAAACCGATCTGTGAACATCCATAAATCAGGCCGGATCGGTCGATGAGAAAAATCAAGAATCGACCTCTTATTCGATCCTAGTCAAGGGTTATAATCATTTCTATGGTTCGACCGATCTAAATTGGCTACAACTCGGATTGATTAAGTTAAATTGGATCAGTTTTTTTTTTTTAAATAGAAAACTAAAACAAATGAAGACAAAAACAAAAAACCTAATCCTAATTTGTAAAGTAATAGATAGTTCACCAAAAATAATTGTAAAGCAATAAATGACTTTGTGGAGCAACAAACATTATGTTTGTTAAATTGGAAAGGAGACACGAAACTGGCAAACGACAAATAGTAACCATTATATCATGTTGAAGCGGAGAGACAAAGGAGGGGGAAGCTCAATTAGATGTTTTATGCGCTTAGATAGGGGTGTAAGTGGAATCTTATAAATCTGAGTTGATCAAAACCGATTTTTGCGGTTTAGATTGGATCAACCGATCGGATTTAAAATCGCAAATTTGAATAGCTTCGGTTCGGTTTTCATATTTTAAAAATTGTAACTGATCCAGAATGTTCAATCAACCTTTTCACTTGCCCTTTATCTTTTTCACATTCAGTCCCTTTGCTCTGAGGTCCTTACCGTCCAGCCATAGTGACCGTCCTACTGTAACACCCTACTTTTTTAGCTACGCTGTATTACCAGTAGCAAGATAGTTATTTATATTTTTTTCTGAGACCAAGAAAATGATTTTGGATAAAACAAAATTATATTCATACTCTACCTTATGGTAGAGAGGTACGGTAAAATTTTGGGTTGAAAATTCAGACAAAAATCGGTATGCGTTTTGATTGACAGTAAGATTTTACTGAGCAGAATACCTAATTTTGACCCGAGAACGAAGCAGTTTAGTTTATATGATATTTTCAACGATATAGCCTATTTTGAAATTCTAGCTCAAAAATATATTACTATATTTTATTCGGGCGAAGTTTCGAAGAAAATCGCGTAAGAAAACCTAAATTGGGAAAACGACGGAGTCGAAAACGAAACTGCAGAGACCCGCCAAGAGATTGGGACAACGAGTCATACATGATGACTCATGTAGGATAGGTCATCAAGTCATGATGACAACTTCATAAATATCTAGATATTTAGGGGTAAAAAACCAAAATACACTTAAGTTCCTAATTAATTCCCAATGTGTCCCAAGATATTTTTTGACCCCAAATTCCTCTTCAATTTTGTGCAGCCACATCCACTCAACCAAACTCATTTCATTTTGCTTTCATTTCATTATCTTCCTCTCAAAAACCGTAATCAGGTAAACAATGGAACCGGATAAGGATGCCCAGAGATACAACGGGAGACAGAACGGCGAGTCATCCATGATGACTCGGAGGGGATGAGTCACCATGGTGAATCATGGTGGTGACTCATCTTCACCATAAATTCTCATAAATGCAAAACCTAAAATATCTAGATATTTATGTATTAACTTAACCTAGCTTAGTTAACATCAACTATGGTTATTAACAAGACACATCCTCTCCCCTCAACCACTCAATTTACTTGGCTGTAACGCCCCCACACTTAGCCAATTTCGTGCAGCCCTTTCCCCTTCCTCATCACTTGATTCATTCATTCATTCATTCATCATTTCTCTTCAAAAACCTAAGACTCCATGATGGCAAAGCTTGCATCTTTAATCATTTTTTTCTTCCTTTCAAAGTAAGGATCCCTCTTCCTCATCACCTTAGTTTTCTTTATCATCCACTATTTCGGATCAAAGGAGAAGAATTGAGAGAGAATCATCAATTGTTACAAGAAGCCATTGTTAGAAGCTTTGAATCATGGTTGGAGCAGTCTCAGTGAGAGCATTTCCAAACACTCTTCAACCGTTGGATCTTTCTCAAATTTCATAAGAAGGTTCAAGACTTGTTCTTATTCATATCCAACGGTCATAATTGTGAACAAACCTCCAGAGTAAGAGATATTTAGTTCGGACAGTGGACTGAAAGGGTAAGAAACTCAACCCGGATACCACCTAACCTACAACAATAGAATTATCATCTGAGATTAGTTAACCGTTGGATCAGGCTGAAACTTTGTGAGAAGGTTTAGGAAAGATAGTTATTCATTATCACCGTTCATTTTTGTATTTAAAGGTCTGTGGCCAGAGATATGGAGCTCTAATAGTAGCTCTCGTAAGTTTTTCCATCGATTTTGTCTCTTGATTCAAATAGATTTATTGATTGGAACCCTATTGTTGATCCGGTTGATATTTCTGTGTTTCCGGCTAATTGTGATATTTGTACGTGTAATCGGGACGGAAAACGGAACGGTGGATGTGTGGGTATGGTTAGTGGCAGATTTGTGGAAGTGTTGGAATGAGTGTCGAGGTTCGAGGCACTAGCGTGTACGCATTCGGAGCTTGTACGGGAAAGCACGCACATCGATAAGGTGGGAGAAAGAATCAACCTGTCGTCGGAATGGATAAGTAGTATATATTATAATAATGGTGTAGGGCGACCTAAACCCTACTAGTGGTCGAGTAATCGACAAGACCAAAATCACATTGGTGACTATCACGTAGTACCAATGATGATTTGGGGATTGTAAGTTTATCGCCGTTAGGATATGTCGTGATCGTCCCGTCCGAGAGCCGCGAAAAGAAGGTAAAAACAGAGGAGTCGCCACCAATATTTTTAAATTGGAAAAAACATTGGAAAACCAAATTATTTAAGGTAAACTGGTCTTTTTTAAAAAAAAGGGAGAGATTTGAGTTCGGGAGTCGATTACGAGTAGGGAAGGTGTTAGCACCCTACATCGCCCGTTAAAAAACGGTACCTCAAGTTAGTTGTGCAAAACATTTTAATAACTTTTAAATATTTATTTTACCTCAAAATTTATTTACAAGAAAGAACTTTTTTTATTTTTAATATTTGTATGTTTAACGATTTTTTTTTTTTTAAATTATTATTGATAAAACCTAAATGAAGTTGAACATGGCACATAAGTCCACAGGGCAACCTCAAATCTAAGAGATTGAACATGGCACCCGAGTCCACAGAGCATCCCTAAAAACACATTTTTATTATTTTAATTAATAACATAAAACGAGACACTAAAGCAAGGAAAATTTAATTTTGGCTTGACAAGATGATTTATCTTGCTCCTACGTATTCCCGGGTGCGATGGGAAACTCAAAGCCACGTAGTTCTTATAGAAAATATTTGATTTGTTGGTTGATTTTAATTTTTAGTAAAGATTTGATTTTTTTTTTTTTATGAAAAATGATTTTATTTCAAGATAAATTCACTCTTGCACAGGGTCCAAGATAGCAATGCTATACGATAAGCCCTTACAATTCATACGACACTTGAGAATGAATAATCATACATCAACGTCGTAGATTGTTGCGTGAATAAAAGATTTATTTTAAAGGTTTTTTATTTTATTTTGTCATTTCTAATTTTTTGTATTTTCAAAGCTTAGCATCCTTTTTGAAAGAATTTGGCCCAATCCTAGAAAACCTATGATCAGAAAAGTCTTCATTCTTTTTTCTTTTTTCTTTTTTTATCTTTTAAAGAAGATGACTAAAATAAACACAACCCCCCTATTATGAGCCCAAACCACAGAAGCCCAAACTCAAATGACAAAAACAAATAAAGATAAAAAATAAAGAACAAAACAAAATAGGGTAAAGAGAATAATCAGAAGACAAAAAGCTAGAAACCCTCTTTCATCATTACCAAACAGCAAGGAGCAGAGGAGGAAAGGGTGGCTGAGGAGAGGATGACCAGATGAGGTGGCGGAGATAGGCGAGACGACGGCTCACGATGGTGGTGGTTCGTCCGGTGTCGGAAGCGTGGCGGTGGGCCGCAGATCGCGCGAAGACAGCGGCGTCTCAAGGTAGAGGCGGATCCGTACGGCGGAGGGAGGAGGAGCAGCGGCGAGGACGGACCCGAAGTGGCTGGGCTAAGGCGACGGTGGCTTGCGGCGAGGAACAGCCGAGTGGCGATGCTATGCTCTGCGTCTGGAACGGCGGTCGGCTCTGCGTGCGGCGGCGCCTGGTGGTCCGTGACGGAGCTGGGCGTGGTGGAACGCGGCGGAGGAGTACAACTCGGCTCTGTTCTGTTTCTTCTTGATTTTTTTTGGTTTTTTCTGTTTGTTATGAATGTAGTGATGGCTTATTGGAAGATGGTTTAGATGATGATTTGAATGAAGAGGAAGGAGGAGCTTGGATTGATGGAGATGATAATAGGAGATGGTTATACAGTGAATAGATGATGATGAAGATGGAACGATGAAGATGAAGTGAAAAATGGGAAAAAGTGTGGTGAATGATAATCTGAGAAATTTCTCTCAAGCTCCCCCCCACCCCCTCTTGCTTCTGATTTTCGATCCCTTTAAAGAGAAGAGAAGAAGTGAAAATCTCTTGGTTTTGACATTGGACCAGTTAAAACAGAGTGTTGCAGAATTTATCATGCTTTGGTCTCTTTCAATTCCCATTTTTGGGTTTCATTTCTTTGATCAAGGCAACAAGAGTTCTGAAAATTTACCCAAAAATGGAGTTGGATGACTTGAGCTTTGTGGGAAGGGGTGTTTTGACGGTTGAAGCTTTAAACCAGCCCCATCCTACTGTTACTCTCATGTCAGATTCAAAAAAGCTTGGGAGTATGTTGGGTAAAGAGGAAGGCTGAAGGGGAAGGACCAAAATTGAAGAAAGAGTAGGACACTAGTGATTGTACGTTGCACACCGAGAAAGGGGACTAAAAAAACCTTGTGACAAAACAAATTGGGCCAAAAACATGAACAAAATCATTTTAATTTTTTTTCTGCGTTTTTTTTATTTTTATTCAAAATATTAATTAAAAAGATAAAATACCCGGATAAAATTAGGTGTTCACAGGATAAATTTTAGAATTTTGGAGGATGTCTGATTTTGTTATTATTGAACTGTTTGAGATGCGCTGGTTGTGGTAATCTACTGTATGTGACGTTTTATTTTGTCTGAATATTTTATTATTATTTTATTGTGTATGAGCTGTTTGGTCTGATATTATGCTTAATTGGCTTTTAGGCAAAGATATGTGTTATTGGGGAGATATGCATGTGGATGAGAGAATGATTGTGACTTAGAGGTGCCTATCTTAAATTAATTATTTTATGGATGAGATATGACATGGAATGTGTGTGGAGACTGTGATAGAAGGTTGGGGCACAACGGGGTGTCTCACCTACTGTTGTGCGATTGCCTCCATCTTTATCTTTGATATGTTGTCGTGCTCGGACCACTTCTTCTCGAAGTATCCAGAATCTCCGTGCTCAGTCTTTGTCCCTCATGACACGGTTCTTTCTCTCAAAATCTCCAGAACCTTCGTGTGGCACCCCTGGCCATTGTCTTCTCTCTACCGCTAACCAAAGCACCTTCATGCGGTGCACCATGAACTATCGTCTCTCCGTCATTCCACTCTGCCTATTCACTGCACACCCCTGTCGCGTAGTCAACGTGCTCGGTTTCCGCTCATCTTCTCTGGTTTTGTCGCACTCTCATTCACCAGGAATGTTAATTTTTTCATTTGTATTTTGTGGATCTATGAAACTGTTAGGGTTTGTGTTTGTATTCTTCATGTTGTGCTTAGTTTTTTTAAACTGCATTTGACTTAAATTTTCTAGAAGTATGTTATATCTTTTCTGATTTTTTCACTAGTTTTCGGAATTAGAAGTGAAAAAATGGACTGGTAATCCGATGATCCAATCCGAACCAAATTGATCGTAAGCAGGTCGATTTGGATTGGATTTGTTGTTTTTTCCTTCTAAATCTGATTGATTCGGATGCAGAAATACCCCAAATCCGATCGGGATCAATCTGATTACACCTATACACTTAGAGCAGAGGTTCTTCTCTGTTGATCATTGAAGAAATTGACAGACAATGGACCAAAGGACCGTATTTGCAACATTAACTTATAGGGGACAAAACGTCCTAAAAAAATCATAGGGACCAAAATTGCATATGGTCAATAGTAGGAGACCAAAAGTACAATTAAGCCTATCTTCTAAATATGTATAAAATGTTATCATTCATTATTTAAAATTATTTTTGTTTATGTATTCTAGCGGCAACGTGCCTGTCTGACCGCATTTCTATTTCTTTTACTCGTCTTTATTTACGTTGTTGGTATATAATATTTTATTTGTCGCTTGTGTAAGGCAGATATTTTTAAATGGTAATTTATGCTATTTTCTAATGTGAATTCTTAATGTAAACACACATTGTATACTTATATCATTACGTTAATAATACTATGTTGTGAATGCATACTAAAATAAATAAAATACATATTATGATAAAATTAAATACAAGGTATAAATTATTATTTGGTTACCACTATCATTTGGTCTTGATATCTTTGGAACTGACTTAAACTATATTTTAAGTCCCTTATATTTGGTTTAGGTTTCAATGTTGTCCTTATACTATTTTTAGTTTCAAAATGATCCTTTATTTTGCAAGGTTATATCAATGCGGTCTCTTTTTTATTTTATTTTTGTTTCGAAATGGTTTCTTATTTTATTTTGCAAAAGTTAACCAACGTGATCCATTTTTTTGTTCTGAAATGGTCCATCTTTTATTTATTTTTTGATTAAAGTTATACCAATGTGGTCTGATCTGTATAACAATTTATTTATTCAATTCATATTTAACATCTCAATTAAGTCAGTTCCAAAGATGTCAAGGCCAAATGATTGTTGTAACTAAATAATAATTTGTACCTTGAATTTAATTTTTATTACAATATATATTTTATTTATTTTAGTCTACATTCACACCATAATATTATTAATGTAATGATATAAGTATATAATGTGTGTTTACATTAAGAATTCACATTATAAAATAGCAGAAATTACCGTTTAAAAATATCCGCTTTACATAAGCAACAAATAAAATATTATATACCAACAAAGTAAATAAAGACGAGTAATGATAAAACTATTCCCATACTCTTTGATCTTATACTGAACCTAACCCAACTCTTGCGGTTTTTTGACAACTCAAAAGGAAAAGTTCAAGCCACTTGGATTTGTTTGTTTTGGTTAGAATTGTAATAAGGAGAATAATTTGTGGTCAAACTCAAGCACCATCCTTGTATTTAAGCCATTCTTGGGAGGAAACTGACATTGGCTAATTGTTGATTCCTTCAACAACAACTAAGCATTTTCCAACTAAATGAGTTGATTGATCACTTCATTAATAAAAAAATCATTACTTAATTATCACCCTGAAGTGAAAAATTAAAAAGAACCTACAGCATTATACCCTTTAATTGATCTTTAGAAAGATTTCTATCTGATGCATAAAACAATATTGCTACCCAATACACTTAAACATATCTCCTCTCGTTTACATTTCACCATCTAATAAAAGTTGTTTCATATCTGCATACTCATACACTAATTCTTCCATATGAAGTGATAACTTAGGAAATGTATTGAACCTTAAAAAAAAAGGTAGTATTAAAGTGCTTCAATGCTTACAATAAGTGCAAGAAGTTAGACTTGTGAATTTTTGCTTCCAATCCGCTTCTTTATACCTTTAATGATGTCCTACGATTGCCTGATACATTACATCCAAACTAAGTTATCATTACATGGAAGAATAAACCAAGAGCAAAAATCAATATTTATACATCAAATATATATTGCTATGCCTTCTATGTCATACTGAATATTTATGTAGCTAAAATGGAGGACTATCACAAATTGTTCAATTCAGCAGCAATAACAACATAAAAACACACTAGGATCAAAATAAAAACATAGAAAACACATCAAGTCGCCGCCTCACCACCCTCTTTGCCACCGTCTTCCGGCTTACTCTGTGCGCATCTCCACCGCTGCCTCCCTTCTGCCGCTCTCCAATCTAACTCTTCTCCATCGTCTAGATGCATGAATGAATCAAATGGCTCGGGTATGTGGGAGGGTTTGAACGGTTGGTGGAGAGGTGGGTGAAGAAAATTTACAACAGTGCTCTACGAAGGTGTCCGCCGCCAAATTAATGAGGAGTCAAATTAAGGAATAAACAAAAAAATGGGGGGAAGGAATGGGGGGTGCCAAATTAATGAGGTGTCAAAATAAAGGCCCAAGAAGTTTTTATCAATAGATTAAACAATAAACCATATAAGTGGCTTTCACATAACATCTTGGCCCAAACCTTTAGGTAATGACTAATGAGTTTGAGTCTACTCACTTATATAATTTTTACTCAATACATCCTTGATTAATTAAATAGTTATTTGCAAAATCATTAAAAGTAGATATTCCAATGCATTTGTATCGAAAGAGATAATTTTCTTTGGATTTAATTGATATGCACTGATAGTATAAAGATTTTTTACACTATCAACCAATCAGAAATTGACATCTCATTAAAAACATTTGACTCTTATATTAACTGTCTTAAAGTCATCTATACCTTGAATTCTGATTGATCAACAGTATAAAAAACTTTATACTGACAAAGTATACCAATTAAACTCATTTTCTTATATATCATTTAATATATATAACATCAGTTATAGCATAAATAAATAAAATTTAAATAAGAGATATTAATAGTCCTTTACTCATATTATTAACATGACTCATGACATACTTTAAACGAAACTTAAAAAAAAAAAAAAAAAAAAAAGGGCGGGGGGGGGGGATGGGGGGAACAAGAATCTCTCCACTAGAAGTCATCATTTTTTGTAATAAAAAAAAAAAACCGGAAGTCAAAATTTTAAGGAAGATGTTATATATATATATATATATATATATATAACACGTGAAAATGCTGGGTGGTTTAAATTTTATAAAACTTGTTAAAATTCGTGTTTTCAGTTGAATCCAGTCAAAGAAAAAATTTAAATTAAATAAAGGCTCACTTTGATCCCTGAAAAAAACATCAGAAGTCCGCTTTCGTCCTTAATAAAACTAAAGTCCCAAATTAGTTCCTTGCAATTTTAAACTAGGGACACGTTAGTCCCTCCATTAACCCTCCATTAGTTTGGGTCCGCTAAATCGATGACGTGTTTTATTTTCTTACTTAGGTGTACAGTTATATGATATTTAGAATTTCTACTATGTAAATTGATTATTAACATCTATAATATACTAATTAGGGGATCCACTTTTCACTGTTGGATCCCCTAATGGCGACACATGTCGCCCTTTTTTTTAAATATTTTTTTTTATTTTTTTCAAAAATATTTTTTTAAATTAATTTTTTAAATTCATTTTTAATAAAACAATTTTTTTTTAAAAACATTTATTTTATTTTAAAAAGTATTTTTTATATTAAAAAATAAGTTTAATTAAAAAATAAAAAATTTATTTTTAATAAATCTTTTAAACGTTTTTTTCAAAAAATAATTATTTTTATTTTATTTTTTAATTAAACTGATATTTTAATTTTTAATTATTTTTTTAAAAATAATTTTTTTAAATAAATTATTTTAAATACTTTTTTTATTATTTTTTTAATAAAACCATTTTTTTAAAAAAACATTTATTTTTTTAAATTTTTTGTATTTTTTTAAGAAATAAATATTTTCTTTTTCTTTTTTTAAATAAATTATTATAAATATTTATTTTAAATACTTTTTTTTTTAATTTTTAATTTTTTCTTTTTTAAAAAACATTTAAATAAAAAAAATTTATTTAAAAATTGTTTTTTAAATAAAAAATAAGGTTAATTAAAAAAATACTGTTTAATTAAAAATATATATACATATATATATTTTTTATTTACTTTTTCTATTTTTTTGAAAAGTGAATATTTTTGTTTAAAAAAATCAGCTTCTTTTGTTTAAAAAAATCATCCTCTATTTTAAAAAAATCAGCCTCTTTTTTTTTAAAAAAAAATGTATTAAAATATTTTTAATTTAACAATTAAATTAAAAAACATTTATTTTAAAAACATTTAAAAAAATTAAATTAAAGAATTTTAAACTTTTTAATTTTTTAAAACAAATATTTTTTTAATCAACAAGTTTTTTTTAAATTAAAAAATATTTAAAACATTGTTAAATTGAAAACATTTATTTTATTTAATAAAATTAAGATTACTATTTATTTAAAAACATTGCTAAATTAAAAACATTTATTTTATTTAAAAAAATATTAAAAACATTATTAATTTCAAAACATTGTTAAATAAAGAACATTTTTTATTTAAAAACATTTATTAAACATTGTCAAAGGTGGTCAACTCACGGATGGACTAACGTGTCCCGGTAATTACATTCTTAATGATTAAATTGATAGTTTTTTTTGGATAGGGACTATTTCAGACCCGAGTGTTTTTCTCTGGAACCAAATTGGGGGGTTTAGTCTAAATAATATGGGAATAATTAATTTTTTAGGAGAACATAACAAAATTCGCACAGAAAAATATTAAATATTATAAAGTTTTAAAACATTAAATACTTACACATTTTCTATGGATCCGGATTTTCTGCTGTAATGGAAGCATGCATTTACACTGAATAATTTCGATCATTAATTTAAGATCGGATAACTCACATTACACCTTCACTAAACTAATATTAAGTTGTAATTTCGTCACACATTTATAGAAATCCATTCCCATTTTCTACACGTTAACGAAGCCTAACTCTTTTTTTTTCGATCTACTTCGAGGAGTATCCCACCGCCAACCTGAGACGGGGACTAATCTCCGGTGGGAGTTTGTTCGGCACCTCGATGGGTGGCATCCCTCCCAGCTGAGATTTTTTCCATACCCAAGACTCGAACCCGAGACCTTAGTTAAAGAGCGAGAGGCCTTTAACCACTCACGCCAACCTTAGTCGGTAATGAAGCCTAACTCTATATCATGCTATCGATCAAAATCATGTTTTAAACTTCATTTATGGCCTTGCATTGCATATCCAACGATAAATGACCACTGAATGCGAACATTAATCCAGGAGAAAATTGACAAATTTCTTAGGCATGTCTGAGAATCTGAGAATGATGAATTAAATGCCGTTGGTCACACCATCTTAATGAATGAAAACCGGTTCTTTCTTAACCGGTTCTTTCTTGCTATATAGAAAACAGAAAAGTTAGCTGATGGCTGCAAATTGTGCAATCCAAGATGAAAGAAAGAAATGTAGACGGCACTTGTATATAGTGAATTAACAAAAATGGATACGGTCAAAAGTGTCAAAATTAGATAATAAACAAATAAACAATCACGTATATGTTAAGTGTTAACTGCACCATCGTATTTAGACGCATAACCATCACCCACTACATCAAAGAGATACAGATGAGACAAGTGTGTGTGTAACTTTGTGTATGCAATTTACGTTTGTGTCGGCATCTTCCTTTCTTCGCCGAGAAACACTCCTAAGTCCTAAACTCTATCTTATTGCTCAATCCTCTCCCCTCCAAGTTTCCCTTCATTTTCGCTCTCCTCATTTTTCTCTCTCCCCATTTTCTCTCTCTTCTACCTCATACATAAGCTTCATAAATTAACACACCCCCACAATCCAAATCACTCATACAGATCCAAAGTTATTTTCTTTTTCACTACCCTTTTCTCAATTCTCCATTGGGTCATTGAAACAAATTCAATTTTCTCCAAAAACATTAGTGTAGAATCTCAATTGCTTTTGTTGAATCCCAAAGCTACAGTTTTTTTTTTTCCGATTTAAATTCTGCATCATCCATGTCTAGAATCTTCTCCAGATGGAAGAAAGTGAAGGAAATGGCGTCACTTTCGGATACCCAATTGGCCGTTTCGTCGAGTAACCGTCACATGAACCGAACCGGGTTCAACTACCGGTTCAATCGGGTGCGCCCAATCTCGACCCACCTGAACCACAACCTCCACATCATCGCCGCCCACCGCCGCCGCGAACCGTTCGTCGGCGTCCAGGAGCGGTACAAGTGGGACCGTGGAGGCTCCGACGACATGTACAACCCGACCCGGAAGATTCGGGTCGAGGCGAATTGCCCACGTTGCACCAAAGACATGAACCTCGTATTCTCCAATCGCCATTTTCCAGATTCTGATTCTGATTCTACTTCGGCTTCTGCTTCTGATTCTGATTCCAATTTGGCACCACCAGTTCCTGAAAGTGGTTACCAATCTGTGAATCTTTGCCCAAGTTGCAAAACTGCTTATTACTTTAGACCTAACAACATTGCACCTTTGCAAGGTACCTTTGTGGAGATTGGAAGGCTCAGTAAGAATAACAATGGCACTGGTAAATCTCAATCTCCTAAGAGGATCACAAATGGAAAAGGTAGTGGTGGTAAAATTGGTCATGGGGGTGAGGATCATGGCCTTAAAAGTAGTGGCAGTAATTGGGTTGAAGCATCATTGTGGGACACTTTGAGATCCTACAATGGTATTGGTAATGATCATAATGGGGAGCCACCTGACACATGGCCACCACCACCAGGTGGTAATGATGGGAATGAGAATGGGAATGGTCTGGCTGTGCATACTCCTCCAGGCCCACCTTTTGCACCCGGGGTTAATGTTATCCGACCGAGGGGCGGTGCGGGTGGTGGTGGAGGTGGGAGTAATGGAGAGAAGAATACATGGGGAGGGTCTAATTTGGGGAAGGATTTGCCCTCCCCAAAGGAGATCTGCAAGGGTCTTGACAAGTTTGTTATTGGCCAAGATAGAGCCAAAAAGGTATCCTGTTTAACTTGATATCTTTAGTAGCCTTTGGTGTGCGAACAAAACATGATGGAACATGATGTTATGATCTGATATGTTCTCTTTGGTTCACCCTCTTGTAACTAAATGTTTTACTTTTTAATCTCATGTCTGTTCTATATATAAATACATTAAACATAGAATAGAATTCACATGATCTGTTCTGACACATTTACCAAAGATTTGCTATTTGTCCACATATAATCTAGTTTTATTTTGTACTCCCTTAGTTTCAAAACATCTGATGTTTGAAAGAATAACTTTTGCTTCAATTTATCAGTGTCATTATTTTTTTTCTAACTTTATCAGTCTTGCTTATTATCTTCACGAAATAGAACTAGAGAAAGCATTAATGAAGTGAAAGGGTAATTTAGTCGGATACAGTTATGTTTTACTAAATTTTGAGTATTTAACAGCTTTCTTGATCCTTGTGCAAAAACTTTATATGGCAGATGTTTTGAAATGTTGAAATGAAGGGAGTAATGCTTTATTTGGCATGCTAATGTGCAATGATGTCTCAATGTCCCTTTGTGGTTCATTTGGGAATCACAATGAAGAGCGAGAAAATTATTTACTTATAAAATATATGCCTCGTGTTTATATTCATTTTCTTTCACTCCTTTGTGTATTCCCAAAAAAAGCCTCGGTGTTATATTATACCCCACGGTAAATGCATTGTTCTAACTTATTGCTTTTGATTGTAATCTCATTAATGATTTATGTTTCTGTTGTAGGTGCTTTCTGTAGCTGTTTATAACCACTATAAACGAATATACCATGCCACTTTACAGAAAGGGTTGGTTATTTACTGCCCCTTTCATTTTCTTAATTCGCATTCCTTAATGGAATTATGAATGATGCTTCTAATTCTCTTCACGTTGCTTTTTCTATTAAATGTCTTCTTGTATGAACCTGCCCATATGTCATGATATACTTGTATGGGGAATTCGCAAAATATCATTCTCGTAGTTTATTATTTCACATTATCTATTTTCTATGATAATTCGTGGTGTCAATACTAGGTCAGGGCCAGATTCAGGAATTTCAGAAGGATTAGATGATGACGATAATGTGGAGCTAGAAAAGAGTAATGTTCTCTTGATGGGTCCAACAGGGTCGGGTATGACATCCATTACAGCTACTGTTTCCTTTTTACTTATAACTGAGAATTAGTTGCATCAACCTGGCTTGTTCTTTTCATATCAGTATCTGAAATTACAACATGCCTGCTATGCTAATCTAACTTTCATCAAATAGGGAAGACATTACTTGCGAAAACACTAGCTCGATTTGTGAATGTTCCATTTGTCATTGCTGATGCAACAACCTTAACACAGGCAAGTATGCTCTCATTGATGAAGTTATGTTAGAATTTGGTAAACTATGGATTCAGCATAAACAAGTTAATGATATTGATTTATCCATTTTGCCGTGCTAAAGATCTGAATTTTTTTACTTATCTGAGTGATAAGAACGTGTTTGGTATGATGTGCTAGATAAAATCAACTTTTACTTTCTAATGAAAGTTTGGGTATTCAATAGTAGTAACAATTTCTGATTATGTTTCATTGTTGGCTCGTGGTTTTAGTGTCCTTGGACAAAATTTTGTTGTTATTGATCTAAAAGAGGAAATGTTTTAATTTGCAGGCCGGTTATGTTGGAGAAGACGTCGAATCAATATTGTATAAACTACTTGCGGTATGTGTATTGTTCTGCTGAACTATGATGTTGTTTAAACTTATTATCAATTCTTTGTCTTCTGGGATTGATCCTGTGTTAGGGCCCAGCCCAATAAGGAAATAAGGAGTATTGTAATAGTTAGTTAGTTAGTTAGTTAGTTAGTTAGTTAGTTAGTTAGGGGAATTCGTTAATTAGTGGGAGAGGTTATAAATAAGGGAGGATAGGAGTAGAGAGGATTCATTCAGAATATTAGCTTTGTAATAACTGGGCAAAGGCTCAATTGGAAAAGGGGCAACCCTTTGTGAAGGGGAAACCCTTGGAGCAGAGTTTCTATCCTATTCTTGTTCTTTTTCTGTTCTAGAATTCAATAAAGATTCATTCTTTTCCTTTACTTTTCCATTTCTGTTCCTGGGTTCCTAACAGCCTGTTATAAATTTTCCATATCCTGGCAATTTTTATCTCTTTGTTTTTGTTATGTTTGTTATGCTCACTTATAATGTTGATGATGAATGGATGTTCTAAGAATAGAGCTTGTTACATTGAAGGAAACCTCCCTGCTTTAGAAACTTTATCGAAAATGGTAAAGGTCATCCGAAATTCTTTGACACGATATATTAGCTGGGGACAAATAAGATTAGCTTCTTCCTTCGTTAATTTGTCGATTTTTTTCTGCCCATACAATGATCCTATCTATTTACTTATGTTGTCAAGTTAGAAAGATGCTAAATGATTATGATACTACTCTTATTGGATTTTTTTTATTATTTATTTTAGGTTTTATGTTCTCATACATGATCTAGGATGCTTGTCTAGTGTGCTTGTTATTGTGAATATCTTCCCTTGCTGCTATCTTTTGATGGAAGAGCATTCTGTTCTTCAATTTTAGTCACAATGAAGAGACATTAGAATAAATAGGTTTTGTTTTTACATTTTTTTTTTATTGTTAAGGTGTGGAGACCTAGAATTAGGCATAAAAATAAATTTAAGTAAATTTTAAAAAATTAAATAAATAAATAAGCCTCTCAACATGTGCTGCTGCTTTTGTGGAGTTATAGCATTTATTAGAACTACCCTAATCTCATGTAAGAAACAGAATACAATAATAGAAAACAGTTAAAAAATGATTAAAACAAATAAAAAGGGACCCTTGACACACACATGGATGAATGTTGAGGAGGTTGGCTAGAATTTAAATTCAGATCCTCATTTACAGATCTTCTGTGTAAGAGTTGTTCTTTCAGCTTCTCTTTAGTGCTCTTCTAAGATTTGTTTCTGTACAAATGTGTTTTGCTGTATTGAGTTTTTCTTCTCCTAACATTACTTTGTTTAGTAAAAGTTCTTGTTCACATAATGTAATTTGCTTTTGTTGATCAACATAATCAACTGCATAAGAGGACTGTGTTAAGAACTGCAAAATACTAATTAATATTGAACCTGAGAATTTAAGCTAAGCTCTTCACAGTAGAGAAACTTCCTCTACTAACCCAGAATATGCAGAAGACAGCAACCATAAACCAAAAAATTAGGCAAAGGAATAGAAACACGGTCACAGAGACTGAAAAAAGGAGAAAGAAAACAAATGGAATGATCACTAGAGTAGGGAACCTTCCTCCCTAGGCTGAGGCCTTCCCTCACTCCAATTCTCATATGTTCAGTTGCTCCTTCACGTTCCAGCCCCTCCCTTGTATCATTCCCCATATCATTGCACTCACGATTCTCCAATTCTCTTCCCCCAATCCTCTCATGCCAGCTGTCCAGTTGGTTACTCATCTCTCTCTCTCTCTCTCTCTCTCTCAACCGACTCCCCACTCACTTCCTTCTTTCATAATATTTCCTTCTTTACCCTGCTCATCTTTACTCCTACTCTCATACAGATGGGTCAATGGCCCATCATGTTCACTTCTCTGGATCCTACTTCAGCTATCCACTTAAGGTTTTACCTTCTTGCTACCAATATCACTGGAGAGTTTTCTTTTTCTTGATTTATAGTATTCATAGTACGTTTCTTTCCTTTTCAATCTTTATGATGGTAGAAGTAATTCATTTTCTTATTAAATTCTATATTGATATATAATTCTTTTACTCTTATTTGTTTTAGACTTTTCAAACCCCACAATAGTGGTAGCCTTGTGAACTGCCCCACCTTGTTTATTTGTTTTAAACTTTTCAGAAGACAAAATCTTATGTTGTTCCGGGTTGTACTTGCCACCTCATTGTTATACTGGTTATTTTTGTGATACAGGCCTCAGATTTCAATGTTGCAGCAGCTCAACAAGGGATAATTTACATTGATGAAGTTGACAAGATAACTAAGAAGGTTTTCTGCCAATTTAATAGGAGAAGCGTGTAATTTCTCATCCACTATAGGTTTTAAATATTATGGTATACTTACAGGCTGAGAGCTTAAATATCAGTCGGGATGTTTCTGGCGAGGGTGTTCAGCAGGCATTATTAAAAATGCTGGAAGGAACCGTAAGTAAAGGAATCCCAGACTTCAGTTGTTGCTAATTGGTTTATCTGCTTTTTTTTTTTTTATGAACTCTGCTAAGTTAACTCATTGCTTAATCTATACTTTTCTTGCATTAGCTGTCCTTATATCATGACCATAAAAAGACATATATCTTTTATACTGCAACTAAATTCTGCAACTTGACAAGCAGTTTGTTTGCATAGGTTCTCATAGCAACCGCATCTTGAGCCTATACTACATTATATATGTGAGGGTTTTTAACTCATAGCATATAACATTGACACAGTAAAGATAATGTGAATTTGATTAAGCAAATAAATTATATTCTTTTGTTTGGTTGAACCTTATTTCTGAGATTCAAAGGACAAAATCTTTAGAGAGATTATTCAGTGAGAGGAAGCTGCCATGCTTTATAATTCTTGGGCATTGAGGACAGAGTAGTTGAAACATGAAATAGCAGTTTGGAAATTTGAGTTGACACAAAGGTGTTGGTCATAGGGTTTAGTAAAAACAAACATGTTCTTTCTGTTCCTTGGAGTTTTTTTTTTTTCTTTTCTTTTCTTTTGTTTTGTTTTTTTGTTTTTTTTGCTGCAGAAATAAAGATTTGGTGCGTTAACTATTTGTTGAGGCCAAGTAACACAAGCCAACAATAATGTAGCTCCTTTGCTTTGTTTCTAGTTAATTGTCTGCCAAAGAATGCAATTTTGAACTGTTGTCCAGGTGAAGAAAATAACCTTGATATTCTAGATTGACTTCCTAAGAAAATGTGTTTTTAACCAATCCCCTATAGCAGCTTGAGTGAGAAAATGCCTGTATTATTTAAACTACCACCCATGCATCTGCTGCAGCATTAAGCAAATGTAGAATTATGGTTATATCCTTTTTGCGTAGACAGTCCATGGATAAAACAAAAAAAATGATAATGATAGTAATAAATAAAAGGGAAAAAAGAAAAGCAATACTGAAATTTGAATTATTTTAGTTGAGACTAGATTACCTCTCTAGTCAGCTATGGCGAATTTTATTTGGCTCTAAGATTGTAGATTCTTAAGCTTGTTTGCTGAAGGTTTTTTCAGCTTTTGTGTTTGATATTCACTTCAATATATTTATTTGTACTTTAGTTTGAAATGTAAATGTAATCTCTCTCAATACATAGCACATAAAATTTTTTGTAAGATTGCCTTTCATTTTCTTGAAATGCTTTCCATTTTTTACAAACTCTTTGATTATTTTGCTGAATGTTTTTGAAGAGATAAGTGCTAAATATTTTACTGATCTTACAGTATCCTAAAGTTGGAATAATTTGTATTGTTTAGATAGTAAATGTTCCTGAGAAAGGAGCAAGGAAGCATCCACGGGGAGATAACATACAGGTATATTGTTTTGCAAAGAATAACATCTCTTGTCATTCCTTTTCATGTTACTGATTTATATGTGGATGTGATTAGAACAAATCTCACATTGTTCTTGTTTGCTGCTGTCATGGATCCTTAAATGTTTGACTAGAAAAGCTCATTTATTATTTTGATTGATGAATATTTTTTTCTTGTTGGAAAAAGTGAAAAACAAACACGAGGATGGTACAGACATCTAATTGGTTGATGAACACTAATGCACACACTTGCTGTTAAAGCTATAAATGGTCGGAGGAGATTAGGAAGGAGAAAATGCATAGTGGATAGTAGTTTAAACTCGTTTAACCCTACCAAGTATTTCTCAATAGTCTGTAAGTTTGTGGGTCAGCTTCAGTCACCTATTGGCTTGTGCAGTAGGCATTTCATTCTGGTAATATTTAGTTGTTAATTTTTCAAATCATCTTCCATACATTTTCTGATATGCAGATGGACACAAAGAATATTCTTTTTATATGTGGTGGAGCATTTGTTGATCTTGAAAAAACGATTTCGGAGAGGTAATCCCTTATGCCTTTGTCTTAACAGACATCTTGGTTTCTGCCAGACTATGCATTAACTTTTATTATTTATCAAATAAACCAGACGACAAGATTCTTCTATTGGTTTTGGAGCACCAGTTCGTGCCAATATGAGAGCTGTGGAATAACAGATTCGGCAGTAACATCATCTTTACTTGAGTCGGTGAGAAATGATTCTTATTATCTGAATGGAAATTTTATGCTCCTTTTTTATAAGACTAGAAAGATAGATAGATTAAAGCAATTAAAGTGAATAAATAATGCACTGAAGCTACTGTGGTATTGTGTGCTTTCCCAAACCCTCCAGCACCAGAGAAAAACACAGAAGTGAGATAATGAAATTGTTATAGCCGACAACTTCCAAATGAGTCTAAAAGTTACATTTAATAATTTTCAGGTGGAAAGTGCTGATCTTATTGCATATGGCCTCATACCAGAGTTTATTGGACGATTTCCCATCTTAGTGAGCTTGTCAGCTTTAACTGAAGACCAACTTATGCTGGTATTCCTCCTCCATTGTTTATCATAACTTTTCCTGATTTCTCTAAACATTTTAGTGCTCCAAGGACTAATCCTGCTTGTGTCTTGGATTTGATGATGATTCTGTTATGTCACTTTTGATACTTCGGGAACATTTGGTAGACGTGTTAAAATTGGATAGAACATGACATATGAGTTCTATTCTGTGTTTGGTGTATCTTATAAACAGAACAGAACATGAGATAAAAAGTAAAACATTTCGGGAACAGAACATCCTGTTTTGTCCAGGCACCATATGCTACCTTCCTATATAAAGACAAGAAGGTCTTTTAGCCTCCTAAAGAGATTAAATCTATTGTTCTCTTAACGTATCAATAATTTATCGACAATGTTTTGTTTATTATAAAATTTACAATAAAAAGTAAATAATTCAAAATATGGCCATTTTGCATGTGCAGGTACATGGTTCATATTTAGTTTATAGAAAACAACGGGATAATGAACTTTGGATTTTATATTGAGACTACAACAGGCACCTACGATGTGGGTATAAAGTGTAAAGAGAAAAATCAACATATAATTGTTTATGTGTTTAAATCTTCAAAATGAATATAAAAAATAATTTTAAAGTTTCCTTAAAAGTTCGGTACTTGCGGATAATGGGTCTGTGTTTAATTAATGTTGAACTATAGAGCAAACACACCATTTTGGTGCCATGTCACGTGTTGGACACGTGACACTTGTGCGATACACAATTACACACATGACATGTGTCCAATGGAAAAATTATTCTTTTTGGTTTAGAGTTTAGACTTGTTGGCATGTGGAATGCTTAATTTAAAATGCATCTGGGCAACCCTACTTGTTGAAAGAGTTTTAGTTATTATTTATTTTAGATTTTGAACAGATACATGATCATATGACTATAAAAAATATTTTTGGGTTTACAGGTCCTCACAGAACCAAAAAATGCTCTTGGTAAGCAGTACAAGAAATTATTTAGCATGAATAATGTAAGCAGCTCTCTCTCTCTCCCTCTCTCCCTCTGTGTCTGTGTAAACCTGAACCCACCTGTCCACCACCAGATCCATAAAATTTGAGCATATTGAGATGCAAACCATTTAAACTTTAAATTGGTTAAAGTGATTGGTTTAATGGTTGTCTTTGGCAGACCATTTCTAATAATGATTCGCTGACTTAATATATCTTTTATTTCAAATTTTTGTATAGTTAATTACTTGCAGTCTCCCACTTGCCCCCTTCCTATTTTCCTATGACACCAAAGCATCCCTTAATGTCTCCTTATTTTTTTCTTCATGTGATTTGCTGAAGTTGACTGTTGCCTGCCTCGAAGCCATTGCCTCGTGAGTCGTGATATCTACATTTGAACATGACTTAGAAACCTGATAAAAACCAACTTTGGATGATTTGATCTGTTGTGCCCTTTATTTTGGTCTTTGCTAGGTCAAAACTGTTCAACTTGTTTCAGCTTTTTGTGCAAATCATTCAAATTAGGCCTCTCTTTGTGTATGCTCATTTGTTTATTCATTCAATCTAGTTCGAGTACAAGTGAGTAACTGGGGGAGTGGGCAGTAAGATAGATCTTATTGTCTGAACCTTTACTCCTACACTTCAGGTAAAGCTACACTACACAGAGAAAGCTCTGAGACTGATTGCAAAGAAAGCTATGGCCAAAAATACTGGTGCCAGGGGTTTAAGAGCCCTACTCGAAAGCCTTTTAACCGAAGCCATGTTTGAGGTATGGAGCTGTCTATTATCTATTTTTAAAATATCTGGATATCTTCAAGTATCTAAAACTACCATCAATCTCCATGGCTTTTTACTGATACATGCAATGCTTATATGCACCAGATTCCAGATATTAAGACAGGAAATGACCGGGTTGATGCAGTTGTTGTTGATGAGGAATCAGTGGGGTCAATAAATGCCCCTGGATGTGGAGGAAAAATTCTTCGTGGAGATGGCGCTTTGGAGCAGTACCTAGCTAAGGTGAAGGATTCAGTGGTACAATCTATATTCGAATATATGCTTGCTTATTCGTTAGATTGATGTTTGCGGATTGATTATTATTGATTATTATTAATTTGTTATAGTAATACTTTGTAGCCCCCGGATATGTTTTCCTTCATTTGCAGCAGTTTATGACCTGAGGATGTAGTAGGAAGTCTTGAACCATTTTGCTTAATCTTTTATAGGTTAATGTTGAAGTAGCTGAATCAGACTTACCAGAGGGGGATTCAGAGCTTTCATCAAGAGCCATGAGCATGTGATTTTATTATATTTACCATATTCAGTGTATAATTTATCATTGTCATTGTTATTTGTAAAGATCACGTTCAAAATTTGCTGTAAATTATCCTTGTATAACAGCATAGCTACTGGCTTTTAAGGCCAATGCATAGGAAGGAAATAGAAAAAATAAAAAAAGAAAGGTGTAGTGTAGCATTGCTAACTTAGCACATTATACAAAATTTCAATGTTTTGAGAAAGTCTGACTAAAGACTTTTTTCCTCTCTCAAATCTAATTATGTGATATCATTTTTTTTTTTCCTTTAATGGGCCTCTCCTCCTCCCCTTTTTTTTATATGGAACAAGGCTAAAAGTTCAGCTAATGTTTTCACATTAAAACTTGATGTCTTGATACAAATCTATATGAAGGGATTGGAATACATAAAAATGGAATGTAAGCCGTTTGTATAGTCCAAGACTTGTCCCTTCTCCTCCTCTGCAGGGATCATGATTATAAGGTTTGTCTGTGTCGGGCGGTCCTCAGATCTTGGGCCCTCATTGGGTCGGGTCTTTTTGATGGGTCAGATATTGAGATTTGGACCATTATAATTGAGACCACAACAATATATATATATTTTTTTTATTTTTTTTTTCCGGTAGTCTGTAGAGATTTCGGTAGTCATTTGAATTATTTGTTGTAAATATATATTACAACAAATAATTCAAATGAATCTGTTACCCAATCAACTAGCGTAGATAATGCAAACAAAATAGTGAAAAGACGAGAATATGCTCCCTCCATAATAATCATCTTAAACATACTGAATCAAGATCACTTTTAATAGGAACATTGTCAAAGGTACAATCTAACAAGGTACATTCTGATCTAGAAGAGTTGCCATCATGTCATCATGAGGTATGAAATTTATATTGAGAGGGAAGCTTTCAATAACATTAACAATGAACTAATCATTCAACAATTTTAAAACATGAAATCATGTAGAGAACAATTATAAGGTATGTAATTTATTATATTAAATATATTAAAACTTTATGATTTTGACATCCATGACTTTATTTTCCTGTATGTGATGATATTTATTATTAATCTTATTTTAGAAATATGTTGCCCCCACAGCCCCAGGATCCTAGATCCGCCACTGATTAGGCCACAATAGTTTAAAGGTTTAAGGCACATTATTTTTTCAAGATGTAGTGCTTCTTCACAGCTTCAATATTTTCCCAAGTAATGTTCATTCCTTTTGGGAAGACAACTAAATCACCAGCCCCAATTTCAAAAGACCCCTCAGATCCTTCAACAGTAACCTTCACTTTTCCCTCCAGCAGATACACAGTCTCTTCAGCTTCAAAAGAATTTGGTATTTTGGTTGTGGTTGGACCGCCTTCCCACCTGTTGTTGAATGTTTAGACCCATACGTCAAGTAACCAAAGAGGCTAAGATAGTATGCAATATAAGAAGATGGCATAGAACAAAAGCACAAAAAAGAAAGTGAAACCAAGAAGAAAATATATTACACTATATCCCACACCAAACCCACAAAAATTCATCCTTTCAACAGATTATAAGCAAATAATCACAAACAAATTTAGGTTTGTCATATTAAAAATGTGTCAGGTCATTTCTTCACTCACCCTGCTTAAACTGATTAACAGATGCACCTTCATTCTCAAGCATTTTAATATAGCACAGAGCAACTACAATATGTATCACAAATCAAAATATATCTATATCTATATCTATTATTTATATTTGCAGTACTACGCATGTGACACCCTAATCTCGGGTCATCACATGGTTACCCGTTTACGGAAAATAAAATCATAAATTCGCTGGTTGCTTTCGGAAAATAAAGTTTTCTCAACGTTTGTCTTAAACCAAATGTGGTGATAAAATTTTTTCTTTTCAACATCGTCACAACAACGTTCACATAACCACACTTAGATATATCAAAATATATATGTAAGTCATACAACCATATTGCATTATATGTTTCACACTTAAACATTTATAATGAAAAGAGTATTCCCAAAACATAACTAACGTAAACCTAAGCTGGTCAAACAGTACGACAAAAAGAAGCAGCATCAGCATGCCCCGAACTAAACATTCTTCTTCTTGTAGACGCCATAGTCCTTAAGAGGTTCATCTGAATTCCACCACATAGAACCCAGAAAAGAAAACACAAATAAAACATGCAAGAGTGAGAAACCGACATTTGGACATAACGCGATAGCCACATGCACGACACAACAAAAAGACAAACACATATACGTACCCATATACATATTTGCGATCTCATAAACATTAACCTCAAAGCGTAATGGGTTTCACACCCCAAACAACATCTTTTGAAAATATGCATGAACACTTCATATACATCATCTAACGTTTTCACTTAATCTCATGAGATATCCCGACCTCGTGTTTGAGTTGATCAGACTCCCGGCACGTAGCCACAGACATATAGTCACAGGCCCACGTCCGAAACCCATCGTACACTGTCCAACATCGTGGCACAGTGATAACATCGTGAATGGGGTTCCATTGTCCAACCTGGCACAACGAAAAATTCAGGGCATGAAAATACCTGACGCCGCAAGGTAATCATATATCGTATTGTGGCACGTCTGCCAAATGCATATTCGAAAACATATTTCTTTCAACACTGTTCTTTGTGTTATATCTTTCCTTGGCAAAGCTCAACGGCTTTAGACCAAATATCGTGTTAACATCTTCAAAATTATTCATTAATAACACAGGACCTCAAAGTCCGAGTGCTCAATCACGAAACCCTAGACCGATGCATCCGGCTTAGGTTCGTGGTAATAGAAAACATCTCAAAATGTTTTATCTCTTTAGGTAGCTATCCAGTCTACCATACACCGAACCTTAATATCCCGACGTCTCGGTTATTAAGTTCAAATCTTTTAATATATCGTCCAAGTCAAAACTTGATTTCGGAAAACACATTAAGTAGGAAGATTCCTATCATAAAAACACCGGTTACCGAAAAAACAATCATTTTCAGAAAAGAGGGTCACAGAGATTTAAAGTTTATAAAAAATACACGTTGCCGTTTCTAAAATACTTGCCGTCGTCGGTTTTTCCAAATTGCCATCGTTAAGACATTTTAAAGTATTTTAAGGTAAAACTTAGCTTTTTCCGCTTAAACAATTTTCTAAATTCATGGTTGAGTTATTTTCGCAGATTAATTTCACAAAATATCTTTTTATAATATTGCAGAATATCTTATGTAAAAATTAGCAGTAGTAAAATATTTTCACGGTTGCGCCCTCTCTACGACCCATAAATTATTAAAATAATAATATTTCTCAAATACTTATTATTTCTCCCAAATAATATTTTCCATAAACATTATATTCCAACATTTCTCATAAAACATTGAATATAATTTATACAGCTTATTAAAGCTTTTATCTGATTAATCGGTTGTGCACTGACCACTGTCAGGCCTCACAAAACAACATTCAACATCATCATCATAATTATAATACTAGCACATCATGCATCACAACAATATAATATACAACTGCAGATAATTAAATCAATTAAAAGCAGATAAACAACCGAAACACAGATAAACCACATAGCTCAGTAAAATAAACCAGAAAACACCACAGTCACATAGATAAACATATATGGACCATAAACAAATTACACATGGCCATCCGAATGATCCCTCAAGTAACCCCTCTTACCTCTTGAAGAGTTGAATCAACAGTTGCAAGAAATCTCCCGATTTCGATCCGATTCTTCTCCGTCTACTTAGATTAAACAAATTCGATCGATTCCTTCAAACGAATTGCAACCAAAATAAATCAAATCAAACAACAACATACATCATGAAGGTTAGGTTTCGGCCTCTTTAAAACTTCTAGGTTAGGAAAGTTGAAAATTTGTTAATTTAGGGATTTATGATCCTTAAGTACCTTAGACATGATTAAGTACTTAAACTAAGATTATGAACTAAGAACATGGAATAAAACTCATCTAGTTCCAAGAACTAGGGTTTTCGGTTTTTGATCTTCTTCTTATTAAGAGATTAAATCATGAATCATGACTTGAAATTGAAACAAAACCCATGAACATCAAATTTCCATGGATTCGGCCCAGTTCAGAAAAATAGGAAATAAATTTCGCATGATCACATACTTCTATATGATGAATATAGAGATGATTATGAGATCATAGCAATTGGTTTCAAGTCAAAAGGATTTTTCTATAATTAGTTATGGATTTTTGAAAAAAGCTTCATGAACTTTAAGTGAAATGAAGAACATGATGATCAAAGGCTTAAACTCATAAAAGTTGTGAAGAGAAAGACTTAGAATAACAAGATTATGAGAGGTTACCTCTTGATGATCAAAGGAAATGATGATTTGGGTGATGTTCTTCACAAAAATCATCAAGTGTTCTTGAGAGAAAATGAAAGAAAAGTGAAGAAGATGAAGGTTTTAGAGCTGTTTCGGTAATCTGGGAATATCTCCCAACATATTCATCCGTTTTTGATGTTCTTTAGCTCGTTGGAAAGAAGAGAGAAAGAGGAACAACTTTCATGTTGAAAGTTTTTCGAGATTCATAACGAAAAAGGGTCATAATCTCTGTGTAAATTCTGGCGAGTATGAACACTTATGGATGTTCTTGGAGTTCTTAAGAAAATGGTTGAAGATGATGAAGAGAAATGGTTTAGTGGGGAAGGTGATGGCTGGCGCACAAGAAGGAGAGGAGAGGAGAATGAATAAAGATCTTTTGTGTTAAAGGATGATGAATGGTAGAGAAAAAACCATGTAGTCTTGTTTGAATTTGTGGTGGAAATGGAAATGAAGACTTGGCTAGAAATGGAGAAGGGTGGCAGCCTTAGGGCCATAAGAATGATGTGGATGAGGGCATTTAGGTGGTGTGGTCGCCTCCTATACCACATATTAGGGAGAAGATATTTTGTGTGACAAATCATGGTTAGTTAACCTCGGTTAGTTAACCAGACGTAGGTTAGGTTAACATTTAAAATGTCTAGATATTTTCTTTGTCTGACTAGAGTAAATTATCATCATGATAATTCATTCCTCTTGAGTCATCATAGATGGCTTGTCGGCCTGTTTCCCGATATATCTCTGTACAAACGTACCCGATTCCCGATTAGGGTTTTTGAGAGAAATGAGTCTTGATTCATGAAGATGATATAAGTGAGTTGAAAAATTGCCTAAGTGTGCTAATGAAGGGGGCAGCCGTGAGTGGAGGGGCAAAATTGTCCAAAATTGCAATGTCAAACTTGCAATTATCATGACAACCTAGGGGTAAAAATCGTCCATTCCACGCAAAAATATCCATTTGTCATAAATGCGCCATTATGGCCATTATGATACGGATAGGATTGTCATTAATGCTAGTCACATCAGTCACATCAGTCATCTGAGCTCCGTTGCTGACCATTTTTGTTCATCTGATGCGGATTTCCTAGAGATATCTCGACGTATACGCCCGCAGCAAATATAATATTTTAATTTTTCTGCAAAAATTTTCAAAACTTCCAATATCGAAGCACATATGATAAAAATATTTTTCATCTCGTTCACGACTTAAAATTAGGGTTTCTGAGCAGTAAACTTTTACTGTCAGTGAAAATGCAGACCAGGCTCCGTCTGAATTTTCAACCAAAAATTTTATCGTAAGCTTATAATAATAAACATATCATGGAAATGATGTTGGTTTACCCGAAATCATTTTTTTAAGTCTCGGATTAGAATATAAACATTTATATTGATTATCAATATTAGAAAGCAGCGAAAAATCAGGGTGTTACAACGCAGCCTAAAAGCTGTGGATGTCTTATATTCATGGTTTCAAACAGAATGTCTAACCAGAGTTGGGTAGCTCAACTGATTTGAGCTAAAAGGTATAAGGTATTAAGGAGCAGGAGGTCCATGGTTCAAATCCTGACAAATGAGAAAACTAACGTAACATTTAACTTACTAATATTAGCCAATAAAAAAAAAATGAATGTCTGAGACTGATTGAGTATTGAAATAGTAGTTGTAGATGCATGCTTCCTCTGATATTAGGCCTTTGTAGCCAAGCCTTGCCTGGTCATCATTAACACGGGGTAGCTAAGTACCAACGGGAGGGGATGGATTTTGGAAAGGATATGCTACCTTTAACTCGGTAGCCTATGGTCATGGCTTGGCTTGCGACACAAGGAAAAAAATATGGGGAAATTCTACATATTGTTTTGAACTTTTGCGCATTGCATAAGGCTGCAATTCATTTCCATATACCATCATACATCATTAACTATAATAAAACATCTTTTACCAAAGCCTAAAGCTTTTACCGCGTGCTTTCTTATTGTTAATGTTTTGATCACATGAAAGTATACGTAACTTTTTAATGAATGTTATATATAACTTGCTAATAGCCTAATACAAATTGTTTCAAAGTATGTGCGGTATTGACACCATAAGAAAGGTGAAAAATGTGCATACTTAGGCCAAGTTGTGACTTCAAGCTCAGTGAGTTTGGATTCAAGGGTGTTCTTCTCGATCTTCACTCCAAATACCTCACTTGTTGCCATACCAGTTTCCTTGTGCCTAAGCTTTGCAAATAAAGGAGAGAGAGTAGTAGAGAACAACAAATGCCTATGACAGAAATGAGCACCAGGGCTTTGCTTAAATAGATATTGTTGAGTTTCTCCGAAAATATTAGTTCAGATAATAGCACTTCTCAAATATTAGTTCAGATATATCAACATGTTAGGCGATTACCAAATAAATGTCCAAACTCCTACCCTTAACAATAATTTTTTAAAACAATGTCTGGTGGCCCTTCCACTGTCACATAAACGTATAGGACTAGAAATCTGGTATGATATGTTGATATAATTTGAACTTTATATTAAAGTCAATTATTCTGTAAAATTTGTGGTGGCTCTTATAATGTAAGTCCTGTATTATCTTAAATTAATTTTTAGTGTTACTTATTTCTTTCATGAGTATATGTAGTCAAACAAATGAAAATTTAAAATTCTTTAATATTTGGATATCTGATATACATCATGAAAGCAAAAATAAAATGTTAAAAAAGAAACTTGTCAATCAACCATATAAGGCTCTGTCTTTGTAGAAAACACACCCTGATTATTTTGGTGTAGCTCTCTGGTAATCTCGGAAAGAAACTTCAATGCATGTTGAAGGTTATTTCTTGCTTTCTTTCATGTATGTAAATGTGATAGAGGGTATTGGCTCTTGAGAGTTGAGATAATGGAAACGGTTAACAATATATATTGCAACAAATACTTCAAATGAATCTGTTTATCCATGGACAAGGAATCTGCAACTAGGGATCCAACCAACTAGCATAGATAATGCAATGAAACCAGTGAAAATATAAGAATCTGCTCCCTCCACAATCATCTTAAACATACTGATTAGAGATCACTTACAATAGGGCCATTGTCAAAGGTACAATCTAATGGTAGAGAAGTTTTAGGTACATTCTGGTAGTACCTAGCAAGTAGCAACTATAGGTATAGCCATAGTGAGGAATTACTTTATCAAGTTCATACATGGCACAATCAGGCCACAACAGTTTAAAGGGTTAAAGCACATTATTTTTTCAAGCTGTAGTGCTTCTTCACAGCTTTAATAACTTCCCAAGTAATGTTCATTCCTTTTGGGAAGACAACTAAATCACCAGCCCCAATTTCAAAAGAGCCCTCAGACCCTTCAACAGTAACCTTCACTTTTCCCTCCAGCAGATACATAGTCTCTTCAGCTTCAAAGGACCATGGTATTTTCATTGGACCGCCTTCCCACCTGTTGAATGTTTAAACCCATGTGTCAAAGTAACTTAGGATAGTATGCAATATAAGAAGATGGCATAGAACAAAAGCATAAAAAAGAAAGTGAAACCAAGTAGATAAAAACCTGCACCAACAAACGTAGGTTTGTCATATTTAAAATGTATCAGTCATTTCTTCACTCACCCCGCTTAAACTGATGAATAGATGCAGCTTCATTCTCAAGCATTTTAATATAGTATAGAGCCACTATAATATGTATCACAAGTCAAAATCTATCTATTATTCATATTTGCAGCACTAGGCAGCCTAAACTCTGTGGATGTCTTAAATTCATGGTTTCGAACCGAATATCTGACTCTGATTGTGTATTGAAATAGTAGTAGTAGACGCATGCTTCCTCTGATATTAGGCATTTTTAGCTAAGTCTTACCTGTTAATCATTATTATGGGGTAGCTTAGCACCAAGGGGAGGGGATGGATTTGGCAAATGATATGCTACCTTTAACTCTGGCCTATGGTCATGGCTTGGTTTGTGACAACAGGAAAAAATAGGGGGAAATTCTGCATGTTGTTTTGAACTTTATGTACATTGCATAAGGCTGCAATTCAGTTCCGTATCACATCATTCAGCATCAACTATAAAACTATACAACTTTCAAGGTTAGAACTCAGAAATGAATATGAATCCTGTATTCCTTTCCTGTTGTCCATAAATTCCTTCATTGTAAATAAATCAAGATAAATATACATTTTGGAATAGAAAAAAAAAAAAAACATATTCTTATCAAAGTAATACCAGCATTTATGAAGCCTTTTTAACTTTTTCATCTATCACATTTAGCCTTCAGATGTCTGTTATAAGTAAAAATAGTGAACTCGTTTACCTTAGGATAAAAATAAAATCGGGTGAAGGCTCTTTCAGCTTTTTCATCTAGCGCATTCAGCCATTCAGCTCATGAAAATGTTCCTAAATTATTGTTGTGGGGAAATTTTAACAACAAAGACACATCTTCATGTCCAAATAAGTTCAATTGCAAAGACCATAAAGAAAGAACTCAGAAGGTGTTAGGGCCTAGCCCCATTAGGAATAAAGAGAAATGTAACAGTTAGTTAGTTAGCATTAGTTGAGACAGTTAATTAGTAAGTTTGAGAGAACTGGGCGAAGGCTTAGTTGTGAAAGGGGAAACCCTTTATGGATGGGAAACCCTTGGAGGAGACCACTCTGATATTCTTGTTCCGTTTTCAATTAAGATTCATTCTTTTCCTTTACGTTTTACATTTCTGCTCCTGGGTTCCTACGAGAAGGGGAGGAGTTGGAGCAGAGCCACCACTCTCCTTTTGTGCCGAGCAGGACACTAGAGCTTGGATAGAACATGTATTATTCAAAATGGATTGAAAAAATGTACTTATCATAATAATTGGTCATAGTTTAGAACTTTAGATAAATTGCTCTTTGAAATCTTACTGTCTGTAGACGATTTAAATACATTCAATTCAAGACTCAATGATTTAAATATAAAATGCTCATAATTTTTTTTAAACTCTTTCAGATGTCAATATCACAAAAAACTTCACAAGGGATGTAGGTGTACCATGTTTCAAAGTATAAAGTTGTTTCACTGTTTCTTCTTTTCTTTTTTCTAAGAAACATAGGAAAACAGAACAAGAAATCAACAGAGCAAAAAGAGCTGATCCAACACTGGTTGCTAGAACTTGGAGAGATACCAATGATGATGGTGCAAGCAAGTCGATGGATTTAAGAGCAAGTAACATAGCAACCAAATAAGTGTGACAATTGTACAAATGCCCATAACTCAATTTTTTATCACACACACCCCAGAAAAAAATAATGCTGTTACTGCTACCACAACAAATTTTGAAATAGGAGTGTGAAGCACAAACATGAGCAAGACCCAAAATTTGTTATCCAACAAAGCTTGAAACTTTTTAGGAGGCACATGATTAGAAGCAAGAAAAATAAAAAAATTGGAACATTAAGAAATTTGGAAAGAAAGAGAGTTACTTGGACCAAGTTGTGACCTGAAGCTGAGTGAGTTTGGAGTGAGGTGGATTCTTGTGGATCTTCACTCCAAAAATCTCATAGCTTGACATAGCTTTTTCCTTTGGCATAAGCGTTAGGTACAAGAGGGAAAGAAGCAAAGGAACAACAATTCCCAGTGACAATGGCAGCACAATAGGCTTCATAGCTTTCCCAAAAACCAAATTGTTGTTTCTGCGTTTCTATAAAACTTTTGTTCAATACTTTATCATAAATAAAAAATTATGTTAAATACACAGCACTTCCCTTTTAAGCAGGAAATAAATTCACGTTATACCTGTTGCGGGGTTGCCTTTTTCAATACCACAGAATATTTCAATGTTGATTAATTTGATTTCTTTCTCTTTTTTAAAAAGCTGAAAATGACAAATGAAAATTTAATGAATTTTATATCAAAAAAGAAAAAGACTTTGATGGATAAAAGTATAAAATAACCGTAAAAAAATATTATTTATTGAAATACATGCAGTCTTGCTTTATTTAATAAAATATACACTTTCCAGTGTTTTCTAGCCTTTGGGACACTTCCCAAGCCAACTTCCTTCACTACAACCCTTTTTTGTTAATTTCTAAATTCATTAAAAAATTAATAATTAAGTTATATTAAATTATGTTTTTATATAATTTTTGTGGGGTCAAAAGATACAATAATGTTATTTGTACCCCTTGAATTTAGCAACTTCGGGACACCTTATTAATAATATTCAAAATTTTGGTTAATAATGTGCTGAACTTGATTAATGAGTACACTTATAACTATATGGATAACTCGTTAACTAACAATTTGGTTAATGATATACAAAATTTTGGCTGATAAAGCTCGGTAGATAGTTAATGGGTTACCCAATCTTATTGTACCTGTTAACCAAACTCAATACGTCATTAACCACGATTTTGAATTTCATTATTCACAATTTTCGGGGATTCAAATATATATGTAGTAGATATTTAAACACCTGATAATTGTTGTTAATGACATTCAAAATCAAGGTTATGAAGTTTAGTTGATGGTTAATGAGTTGCGACACCTTGATATATCCATCAATCAAACTCAACACTTCATTATGTTTTTAAACTGCATTAACCATGAAAATTATTGTCGAATTTTGTTGTCCCATTTTGATGTTCAAATGATATTTCTCATATCTTTTGTAGTTATGTTATTTGTACACCTGAAAAATCGACACCAGTGACATTTGGTTAATGACGTTCAAAATTGTTATTAATGATATATTGAGTTTGGTTAACGGATACAACAAGATTGGATAATCCATTAACCATCTACCGAGCTTTATTAGTGAAAATTTTGTATATCATAAGCCAAATTGTCAGTTAACGAGTTATCCATATAGGTACATGTATACTCATTAACTAAGTTCAACACATCATTAACCAAGATTTTTAACATTATTAACCACATTGAGTTGTGACATTGATATATTCATTAAAGACATTTTTGAATTGCAATAACCATAAAAATTATCAGCTGGTGACCAAATTTAGCGTTTAACAGTGTCATTCCTATTTCCTAGTGAAACATCTAAAAGATTTTGAGTCATGCCAACCATGTAAGTGAACAATAACTGAACGGTTGTGATCTTTCCTGCAAGAAGAAAAATCCTTCCAAAATTTCTTACAGCAAGAAGGCAAAGAGTAGCAGAGTAGAGTACGTAACTAATTAACCATGCATAAAATTCCATTTGATTGTACTGTATTTGTAACATAAAATAAATGAACACATGCACTGATCTTCCTACGTAATTTTTCACCAGTTTAGGACATTATACAGATAAATTGACAACCAAAATTTGGTAACTTAACCTATTAGATCTGCTATTGGCTTATATACATGTACACTAAAGTTCCCTTAATCGATGAATCAGACTGTTTTTTAAGGCCTCCCCTTCTGCTGGGGTAGACCATCAAATGCCTTTACCATGCTAAAGATTATGCATGTATAATTGCACTTGAACACAGTGTGCATTTTGTCAGATCACATCATGCAATCATTCTAGCCTCCTCAGTGTCCGGGATTACAATGTCAAGCCTCATCATGGGCTTGTACTTATCTGGGATCCGTGCACCAGCTTGCATGCACACTTCAACCACAGCTGGAGCCTTTCCATAAAAACTCTTCAATTTAGTACTCAAGGGAGGTCCACCAGGGTCTCTAACATGCCACACATAATTTGGAGGAAGAACTTCATCCACAGTAGCGTCTTGCCAACCATGCTTCCCATCCCTCCACTGGTGCTTAAATGATCCACAAAGCTTAGCATTGTGGCCCCATGGTCCCACATGAACCTCTGAGCAATAACCACACGCTTTCACAGTGTATTTCTTCATCAACCTCCTGAGGCCCTTTCCAACAATTTCATAAGCACCAATTGTTTCTTGGGCAATTTTAGGTACATCTGATAATGGTGGACATGGAAACCGTTCGCGAGCTCTGTAAGTATCGAAGTCAATGAGTGAAGATGACTCTGCAAAGCGCCATGGTTTAGGTTCCTCTACATTTCCGCCTCTGTCAAGTATTCGCCTCCCTAACATTCGAACGGGCTTGGTCCTCCGACGTGAAGGATACTCCGGGATATCCACACCAGCTTGAATGCATAGCTCAACAACAGCAGGAATCCGGTCATACTCAAACCGTGTATCATGCTTGATGCGCCTACCAAAGGGGTCAAAGAGATGATAGGACTCAATTGGGACAAGTATATCATTGACGGAACCCTTGACCCATGCATGGGAACTATGACGCTGAGAACTAGTAGGACCATAACATTCCAGAATGCGGTGACCAGTCCGACCCACATGAACTTCTGAGCATTCACTGCATGAATTGAATTGGCAAGGATTTAACTCCGGCACTGGGACTATAATAAAACCAATAACTAGAATATAGGTACAATATATTCTACCTACAGCCATGTACAGGAATGACATGCAAGAGCTGGGCAAGACCTTTGATCAAAAGCTTCCAAGCATCAAATACTTCATAAGCAACAGGAACAAGGTCAGGAACGAGCAATCCATTCTTTGGAGGCTCGAGAGGTTTCTCTATTCCCATGTGTGCAAGTTTTTTGTCCTCCCTTCCAGCCTTTTTGATTTCCTTAAAGGGAATAGGGTACGGTTTTTTCTTATTCTTAGGTAAAGTTGGTGGAAATTCCACATTTTGGGGTAATGGTTTTCGTCTCCACACACTTTCATCACCTCTGGGCTTTTGACTGGCACAGAGTAAAGTTCCCGATGATGTCGGTCCACCCTTGTGAAATTGTCGACACTTAACCTGCAACAAAGACAAAGCGAGCTTCAGTGTAAGTTCCAACAAGGTTGTTTGAAAAGATAAACTAAAAGACTATAATATATTACAACATTTAAATTACTTTCTTCAATGTAACAAATTTCCCCAGCAATATATGTGATTAATTAATAGGAGTAAGGCCACAATAAACTATCTAGAAGAGCAAAACAGCACTTAAAGAAAATAACATTTCATAAAATTTTACAATTACTCCCTCACCTTGTGATTCCATTTTTATCTATGTTACACATTTAGTTGAACATCTCAACCTCTGCACCAGGCGTCAACAAACATATTCAATTAATGCGCCACCTATGTAGCTTGGTGCAATCTTGTCAACAACAAAGTGACAAACCTTTGGCCATGATATGCATCAACATGCCAATACATAGTCAATCAACCATGGGAGAAAACCAGTTGCTAGAGTCACTAAATTAGAAATGAATCATGGTTTCACAAAGGTTTATCCAGAAGGTTACCATTACAATTAACATTTGGGGCTAATAACAAATTCAATGATAAATATGAAGGGAGGACTAGGTATAATTAGAGTGCACAACGAGACAGGTCGACTTTTTGCTCCTCATATGAAATTCAACTTTTTATGGAAATGAATAGCTTTTGCAAACAGACGACAGAGTATTACTACCCAGGTTGCCTTGAAGTTAGTGCTGGCATCTCAAGATCACTTAGATGTGATGTTTTTTATGCAAGGGCAATTAAGGAAACACAAGAAATTGCATTTAGTAACTGGACAAACTTCTAGCACATCCTAATAAGAATATCAAACAAGAGTTATTATTGGAATGCTCTAATAACATTTGAATAGTCCATATCACCCCAGATGAACAACAAAATTGAAGTAGTAGTCATGAAATGAGACTACTCCAAAAGACTTTGAGATCCTCACTCAGTCACACGCCTCAAGAAAGTAGGCCAACATTAAAATCATTGGCCACTATGTTGACTAGTGTCAACAGTTTCTTATATGATACTTTTAATTCTGATAGTAACTGTATTTCCCAAGCTTGTATACCAAATTTTTATTCGAGGAAATGCGATGAGCCATGAAGATGACAGAAATATGTACAACGTTAAAAAGTAGAAACATATATGTAATATGAGAATTGATTAAAGTAAATAAAACCTTCAAAGCAAGAGAATATGACTTAGAAGCTGATAGTTGGGGCCTCATGAACTCCATAATGGAGAAAACGCCTGCAAATCAAATGCCACATCAAAAGTTAAAACAACTAACACGGTCAGTAGAAAGGACACATTGACACTGTCTTCAGCATTATCATCCTGCAAAGGTGGATATGCCACCTGAGCTACAGATGCAGATTAGAAAATAATGAGCACAGAACATGAAATTGGTATTATGGGAGGGGGAAAAAACAATTTCATTTATTCTTGTTTGATTGATTTATCTCTGATTTAGATGAGGTGGGAAAGAAAAATATTGTGTTCATTAAAAGAACCAACAATGTTAATTCTTAATAGCATTGTATCGAACATGCTTTGGGAAATACGCAATTCACTTGATTTTGAATTAAACTACTCAACTATTGCAGCTTGGGCAAATAATTCCACCCATATTCCAAGGAAAACTCAGCAAAATTGCAGAGAATTGATGGTATTCCAGAAAGTTGTTCAAATTAATAATAAGAAAAGTGTAAGTGACTCACCTTTATAAGAGGAATCACAAAATGCAGAAGAAACTAGTGGCAGCCCCATATTATAGGGATAGACAAATGGGAAATGAAGAAGATGGTAAAGAAATGAACTTTACAGGTTCCTCTCAAGTTTAATGTTGACGGTAGCTACTCATAATGTTGAATTGCTCACTGCAGATAAGAACAAGAGCGATATCAGAATCAAAGGAATCAACAATTGTATTGTAGCGTTGAAACAGAAGGGAAACAAGAAAAATAGACTTACTGGAGCAGTTCATGGTGTGGCAGAGAAAGAGGAGAGGAGAAGTAGGGTTTTGGGATTTGGGTTTTTGAGCAGTGGACAACACAAGACAAGATACCATACAACACTACTAATGCTAATTCCTTCTTTGTTTGGGTTTATTTGCTCATTGCTGCTAAGGCTATCGGTAACCGAAGATAGATAGCTGATGGGTGAATATTATGGAACGAACGAACTCATTTGTCTAAAGACGTGATGCTTAAAAGTTTCCTAGACGAGTATCCTAATGATATTGATTAAAAAACATATAAAAGTAAAATTCGTATTAAAAACTAAATACGAATTTTCTATGCAAATTTTTCTTTTTTGGTTCATTAAACAATGCCCTAAGAATACTTGTTAAAATTTTCCATACTTAAATTTATTTCTTAAAGTATTTTATTGGTAGTTAGTTATTTTTAAGGTTAAAGTAACATTTTGGTCCTGAATTTTCAATTTAGTCCCTATACATAAAAAAAACTATTAAGTAAGTCCCTAGACTTGCAATCCGTTTCTATTTTGTTTATATTTTAGTCCCTCTCGTTTGGAGACATTAGGTGGTGTTTGGCATCTGGAATATTTTATTCTCAAACAAACTATATTTCTGCGAATACGATTCTCAGGAATAAAGTTTCCCCACATTTACACATAAGAATAGTGTTTTCTCAAGTTTTTAACTATCATTCACTAATTTTATTCTTGGGAATCTTTTATATCTGAGAATAACTCTTTAAAACTTGTACTAAACATAGGAAACTTTTATTTTCATGCCAACATTCCTAGGAATATTTTTGTAAAACTTGTACCAAACACTACCTTAGAGATGATCCCTTCCACTTTCATTTCACGTTTTCGGAACACTTGACCCCTTTTATTTTCCCTCCACCCCCTCTATTCTCCATTCCTCTGTTCTGAACTAAAGTTAGAAACAAAACACTCTACCAAGCTGAGAGAGACGGAGCAGTGTGGGACTCGAAATCGTGGAAGTTCATTCGACGAAGCAGGGGCTCCACTCCCTCTATTCTACATTAGCACTGCTTGAAACCACAGTTGCTTCAAATTCCATGGAGTTGCAGTAACTGGGTTTGTTTTGGTTTGTTATTGCTAGAGCTGGGTATGCGGACCGGTCTAGTCCGTTTAACTCCGGTCCGCATAAGTCCGCACTTAAACGAACCGGATTTAATAGTCCGCATGATAAATAGACTCTGGAAAACAGGATCCGCGTCCGGTCCGCATAGTCCGCGGACTAAACGGACTGTCCGCGAACTTTGCACTTTTTTTTTTTAACATATCAAGCATAAAAAACAAATAATGCGTTATGTAGAAAAACAAACCAATAATTTCAATAAATAGATATTACTGAAAATGACAAATTGAAACAAAATAAAGATTTAAAAATTGCAAACTGATTTAAAAATACTTCCAGAACGGGAAACAATCAAATCCCATCTAATCTCCATTTTCAATTAAAGGAAGTAGCGAAGCAACTAGGCAAGAAAGAGAAGAAAAGCATTGGCATATTTGCACACAAGCCACAATGATTAAGATAATTCTAATTCCTAAATGCAATTCTACTGTCAAAACATCTAAACATGAAACTATTATCTCCAATTACAACGATACATGAAGGTCTAACTTTTAACTCAGCAGAACAAACTAAAGTTGCAAGTTCAACAATTAAAACAACATAAAGCTGAAATTGCGGTCATCAAACTTTACAAAAAAGAATACAAGCCCAACAATAACTAAAAAAAAAATTTAAAAAAAAAAACTGCAACTGTCCGGGGACGGGTCCACGAATCCGCGGATCGAGTCCGTTTAACCCGCGGATTAAACGGACCGGACCCAAAAAGCCCGCATTTAAATGGACTCATATTTTTGGGTCTCCAAGTCCGCACGAACTGCGGGTTAAACGGACTATCCGCGGACCCGAGTCCATATACCCACCTCTAGTTATTGCTACGTTTGTTCTGTTTTGAATTTGCAAGATAGCTTCAGCTCTTCTTCTTTGCTGAAGGTGTTCATCGAATGTGGTATTTAGGGTTGGAAAAGGGTGAAGACAGGTGGATCATACTGGTGGCAGGCCATGTAATGGGTTAACAGTCCACGTAAGACCATCTCTAATGGCAACCCAACATCTCCAAACGGGAGGGACTAAAATAGAAACAGTTTGCACGTATAGGGATTTATTTTTTTTATATATAGGGATAAAATCGAGAATTCATGTCAAGAATAGGGATCAAAATGTTACTTTAACCTATTTTTAATTATTTATTATAAAATATATTTAATTGGTATTTATTATCAACGTACAAATTAGTTACACTATCAATTAATCATAAATTTTCACATCATTAAAAATATAAACTTTACAATTACAATGTATCAAAATTAAATTTTTGACTGGAAAATTAAGCTCTTATAAAATTAGTATTTACTAAATATTTAAAAACTCAGGTTAAATAATATACTCAATATACTATATAAATTCTCTTGGGTTTTGATTTGTTGATAGTTTTATGCAGGGTTCATGAAAGGTCCGTTTGGTTTTGATTTACAATTTTTTTTTAAGAAATTGGAAACTTGGTTCGATTCAATTCAGATCCAAACACCCAAATATAAATAGATAAAATATAAAATATATGTATATATAACTAATAAAAATTTAAATATATAATATAAATATTAAAATATATGTGGTCGATTTAATTTGATTTGGTTCAGTTCCAGAAATATTGAATCTGAGAGACAAAATGATTATCATTGGATTTTGACTAGTTCAATTTGATAATGCAAAAACCTGGATCATGGATATGGCTCAAAGTGATATTTCAGTCCTCTTTGCGGCGGGCCTTTGGTGGATTTGGAGGTGGAGGAATAATATGATTTTTGGAGATGAGAGCTGGCATATCTCTTATGTGCTCCGAATGGTGAGGACTTCCCATGATGACTTTATAACCCATTATCCTTCCAAGCACCACCAGTCTCAAAAGGATAGGTTGATAGCCCGTTGGTTGCTCCCTCCCTCTGGTTGGTTTAAACTTAACGTTGATGGGAGTTATTTTGAAGCTTCCCATGCTATTGGTTCTGGTGGGTTAATTCGCTCAGAAACTGGGGAGTGGATTGCAGGTTTCTCCTCATTTGATGGTGTTGGTGATACTTTTCTTGCTGAGTTAATGGCTATTAAGCATGGTTTAACTCTTGCTTGGAGTCTTGATATTCGCAATGTTATATGTGAATCAGATTCTCAAGATGTGGTTAGCACTCTTTTGGATAACTCTTCTCATGCTCTTCACTCCTTTGCTGCTGAGATTCTGCAAGTGCTTGAGCTTCTGAGACGACCTTGGTCTGTGACTCTTCAACATGTATTTAGAGAAGTTAATGGTTGTGCTGACTTCTTGGCCAAGCATGGTGTTACTTCGGGCAAGGGTTTGCAGCATTGGGATAATCCGCCTCCTGGAATGGGGTCTCTGTTACTTAGGGACGTGATCATGGAGCTGTCCAGCTCCTAGTTTCTCTTTCGTTTTGTGGTTTTTTTTGTTTCTTTCCATACCTTACCAAAAAAAAAAACACCTAAAAAATTTGAACCAACTTAACTGGTTCGATTCAGATTTTGGGTTCATCAGGTCGATTCGAACCAATAAACATCCCTAGTTTTATGAGCTTGAACATTAAGGTTACTTTATTAACTTTGTATTCCTTAATGTATGAATCAATTTGGTCTTACATATATATGGGGAATGCTACAATAGACCCACTAGTTTTTAGGAAGGAGCATTTTAGCAACATGCACATTTTGATTTGGACTAAAAATCCAACAACCTCTTTTAAATAAATTACTTAAATGAGTGGGTATTAATGTAATTTACACTTTTTAATTTAAAATTTTATAATTTTACTCTCTCCTTGCATTTAATGTTTGGTTCTCTCCCACCTCATATTTAATGTTAACATATATACTTTTATACGTTAGTAGTTTTTTTTTTTTTTTTAATATTCTAATAGTTTATAGGTTATAACCCAAAATAACGTTAATGCTTAATGAGTCAAAACAAAAAAAAAATAACGTTAATGCTTAAAAAATAATAATAACATCGTATAATGTTAATTTACAGTAAAACTATTAGAAATATTTTTAAACGTAGTTTTATTATTTTCAAATATTAACTAATTTTATAATAGTTTTGTCAAATAAAACTTTTTTATAATAGTAAATCTATTATACATTTTCAACATATTTTTTCAGTAAAAACATATTTATTTTAATTTTTCAACACATTTTTGTCATTTAATAAGCTTCATGTAAAATGGATAAATTAAAAAAATGTAAATTATATTAATTGCAAATATATTCCTTCTAATTGCAAACATACTCTTTCCAAACATTAATTGTAAGGAAAGAGAAAAATTAGAAAATTTTAAATGAAAAAGTATAAATCACATTAATGCTCACTCATTTAAGTAGTTTGTTTAAAAGAGGTTGTTGGGTTTTTAGTCCAAATCAAAAGGTGTATGTTGCTAAAATGCTCATTCCTAAAAACTAGTGTGTCTATTGTAGCATTATATATATAAACATTAATTTAACATCTAATATTTTAATTTAAATTTTTTTATTTGTTTAACAAATTTATTTTGTAATTATAAACATAAGAAAATGTTCGAATTTGAATTTGTCTTTAAAAAAGTTTAGTTTATGAAAAATAAAAACTTTCGATTTAGTCATTAAAAATAAAAAACATCAATCAAATTAATCCATAACAAAGATTAATGTATCCTACAAATTAGTCCACACGAATAATTAATTTGACTGGTATTTGAAGTTTTTATGAACTAAATTGGAAGATTGCATTTATCAAAGACTAATGTGTTAGCCGATAAATTTATAGACCAATTTAAAAGTTAACTCCAATACAAATAAACTCACTTTTTTAGTGAGCTAATCCTAAGTTAGGCCAGTTTTAACTTCTCTCAACTTATCTTCAGTCCTATTTAGAATTTAGTGTGCTCGGGCTTTAGTGAAGGGGGAAGATACATAAAAGAGATATACTGATCTGTTTGGTTTTTCAGTTTGATTAGATATCCTGCTTAGATTGATAACTTATCAGGGTCTTGCAAACACAGTTTGCTAATTTTGATCAATTGTTAGGGCCTGACAAACGAAACAAAGAACTTGCAATATGTGAACTTGCATTAACTTGGAATCAGGACAGAACTCATTTCAGTTCATTTCAACAATCTACATTTGCATTGACATCAAAATACTCCCACCCCACTATGTCAGACCTTATTGCATTCACTGACTAAAACACAAAAACAATCAAGCATTTACCACATACTATGATTCCCACTAATCCACAACCCATTACACTAAACAAGTTTTCACTGCACAACACTAATTTACCACAAACTACAACAGTTTCCTAATCCAAAGTTCACAAAATGCCACACTCATACGCCCAAGAACCAACAACCTAGGGTAAGCTTCAACATTTGTTGTTCATACACAACAATCTTTATCTTTAGCTACTTTATCTTCTTCTTCTCAATCTTAGGGATTGGAACATCCAGTCACATGATGTATGTTCTTCACCTTTTGCCTTTTAGGAATCAAATTAATGTTACTTGATCAAGAACCAAACTAATGTAAACAAAAATGGATGTTTACTCTATATCCAATATACTGTTTCTATATTTAGTAATTTTTTTCAAATATTTATTTTAAAAAAAATTCTTTATCCGGGTTTTCCAATTCAACTATTTGACCTACCAACCACTTGACTTAATCTTCCAACCGAGTCAACCTCCGATCTAAGTTATACACTATTAGGTGATGTTTGATTTGTGGAATGTTTTATTCTAAGATAAACTATATCTTCAAGAATTTTATTCTTAGGAATTTATTTTTTTTCTTATCCTCACACGTGGAAATAAAATTTTTAACGATCATTCACTAATTTTATTCTTAGACATCTTTTATGTTTGATAATGATTTTTCTATCATTTGTACTAAACATGATAAACTTTTATTTTCATCTCACTTTTCCTAGAATATTAAAATATGTCCGATATCAAACCAATGTTTTAAAAACCAGACCAGAGATCGAACCGGCGAGCCATCCGGGTCATGGTTCAACCCATGGTTAATAAATAAATAAGTACTGAATTGGGCGAAAAAAGTTAAAAAAAAATAAATATAAAAAACATTTTGAACTGTTCAACCCGATTCAATTGACGGTTCAAAACAGTCCAACCCCGGTTCAATCCAGTTCAACCGGTTTTCGGGCAGTTCAACCAGACCATAGTTCAATAGGACTGGACCGGACCGCCGAACTGGACGGTTCATGGTTGAACCGGTTGAACCGTCCGGTTCGGTCCTGTTTTTAAAACATTGTATCTAACACTACCTAAATGAAATGGAACAAAATTCATGTGGTAAGGACCAGGAAAGGAAAACGGGGGTAACACCTTGAACCACAAAAGCCAATAACTACTTCCAAAATCTTATTTAATTCAACAACAGTACTCACTGGCCACTGACCATCAGTTCATGAAAGTCCTTTTTTTCATTCATCAGGGTTACCCCCTTGCAGGAATTATTTATTCAAATTTATAGTGCTTGTTCACACCAACTGACACATCCCAAGTGCAACTCATCCCTTTCGGAAATACAACAAAGTCACCAGCAGCAATTTCAACAGACTCGTTTGCCCCACTAGGTGTAACCTTCACCTTTCCTTCCAGGAGATAGCAAGTCTCTTTGGAATCATATGTCCATGGGAATTTGCTTGGAGGGCAACTCCATCTGTTTTACATCAAAATGTGGACCACAAGAAAGATACATTTGTAAGAAGAAAAAAAAGCATATTCATTTGAAGAAAATATAGTTAAGAACAAAAACTTTATCTTGCAAGTATAAATTCAAGTAAAAACGACAAGGCCATATTCCAAGGTAGCTCAGCTATGTAATGAATTTGAGCAACACATTGGGCCAAATTCATTGAACCTCATCTCTACAATCAACTTTTTTGTATTGAATATATAGCTTCACCAAGTGATTTAAACTATTGAACTACAAATGCAAAGCACATGAGTGGATTAAGGATATATTGTACCTCGGAGCATGGTATTTGACATCATTTAGTACATACCTTGAGTCAGTTGAATAGCACAGAAAAACATTTTGATTAAGAAACAACTTAAAACAGCATGTTTGACACTTCAAATCAGAGCTTGCTAACAAACTACCATTATCATCTTTAACGGTGGACTCTAGAGACACGGCCAATGGTGCCGCAGAAAACTTATTAGCAAATAGCAACAACTTACTTATCCTTTGCCTGTGCATAGAAAGTCGTTGTGGGAACTTGGAGGGTAATCAGAAATCAAGTCCAAAGAGCAACATGTACTACTATCAACTCCATCCCTACACTAGACTTAACCACCATAAAATTCAAGGACTCTTGAGGAGCTTTGTCACATATTGATAGTGGAATTAATATGATGATCTTTTGTTGTGTCTTTTCATGCTATTATAACTGCAGCATGCATTCAGACAATGCAATCAAGACTCAAGTCAAAACTACTGCTATGGAAATTCTTTTGTCTTGTTTCTTTGTTATGGTGAGTTACTGTCTTTCATTTTAATAAATCCATAATTCCATATGCAATCCATATTTGCACTGAAATTTTAATTTCTGAATGCACATAATGATTAGTCTTTCATTCGTATAACTGAAATATATGGAACACTAAGTGTGTGTTTGGATTCCTGTCGGGAACTCCCAAAAAGGGTCTGCCCAAAAGCTACTAAGCAAATGCCAGTTTGGAGCCTCCCCAACAGGAATTCCCAAGGGGGATCCAAACACACCCTAAGACAAATCCCATGACTAAAATCGTGAATCAAAATGAAACCTAAACATTTGTAGTATTCTTTTCAAAATATATAATTTTCCATGTTTACCCAAGTTGTCAGAACATTACATAATTGCCTTTCCACTTTTAAGTGATTCTTCATAGCCATATTCCATTTAAATTGGCATCAATAACCACAACCCCTAGGTGTCCACAGCTCACCAAAGATGATGATAATTCTATTTCCCTTTGAAGGCATAATGACCTAGGCTTATACATACATACATACATACATTCATATATATATATATTCAAAATCAAACCCAATAAGCCAAAATGTTTAAGAGGGAAAAAGATTAAAACTTTTGGAGTGAGAGAAATAGGAAGATGATAAAGAGATAGAAGTATACTTGTCCCATTGCCTAACACCGAGTTGAGTGAGCTTTTCCTCAGGAGGGTTCCTCTCAATCGTGATTCCCAATTTCTCTGTGACGCTACTCATTCTCTCTCACTCACTGCAAACGGAATTGCTACTCTGCTATGCTTCTTCTATTTACTGTGCAGTAGAAGAAAGGCGGTGTTTGGTTTGCTACTAAAATAGGGAAAAGTTGGGTGCAATAAAAGTGGTTTATTCCAAGCCCAACATTAATCAAAACAAACCCATCTCTAATCGAGAAAGAAGATGGGCTTCAATTGAGTACCCTTGCTAGCTTTAGCCTCCCTCCATAGTCCATACAAATTGGGGCTCACCCAACAAAAAAAAACAAAAAAACGATAAAACATGAAAAACAAGATGAATAATAAGCAACTGTTTTTTTATGCTCTAAGCATCTTTTATTAAGCGGAAAAATATTATAACATATTCTTTCATATTTTTTTAAAAAACATATTTTCTTTTAATGTACCACATCTCACACTTTTCTTAGATTTATAAGATAAAATATGAGAAAGAGTGTGAGATATATGATTGAATGAAAAACAGTTTGTTAAAAAAAATTGTATAAACTATAAACTGGTGAGTCTCCGGACCCAACTTACCTAAACTTTATTTGTACACAAAAAAAATGTATAAAATAGTGTATTGCTAGCATTAGGGATGGCACTTCCATAGGACGGGAGCTCCTGTCTCTCCTCGCATTGTGTGTATATATATAAGGTTCGTGTTGAGTAAGAGAATGGTCCTTGAATCCTTCTCATCCCCGATTAAACCAACAGTTTTTTAAATGAGTAAATAGCCAAAATGGTCCCTGAAACTGCGAGGTTGTGTCAAGTTGGTCCCTCAAATTAACTAAATTCCAAAATAGTCCCCGAAACTGTCAAACGTGGATCAAGTTAGTCCCTCCGTTAGTGAGGGATCACTGACACCGTTAACGGCGCTTATGTGGCACGTTAAGCGCCCATCTGGCTGCCAGTCTGGCATGACAGCTGTACCACAATTTTGGGGACCAATCTGACACTCTAATTTAGGGACTAAAATGATACCCAGCTTGTATTTGACACCCAACCTTCTTCATTTCAATCACGTCCCTCAATTTCACCTGTTCATCTTCCCGCCCTAACCTTCCCTCTGCCACACCCTTCCTTCTGCAACCGCTCGCCGGAGACCATAACTCGTCGCCGGCAACCGCACCGGAACTCGCTTCCACTCACTACTCAGGTGTGTATTTCGTGTACCCAGTTTGTTTTGGGTTATCTGGTCATTGGTTTTGATTGTTCATCTTCTCCTTCATACTATGCATGTGGTAGGGGTTTGGGTAGGGTTTCATCTAAGTCTCTATTACATTAGTTTTGTACTTAGGAATTTTCCCTAGTTATCGTTTTACCCATTGTTGCGCATTCTTCATCATCAATGTGGGTGGCTTTAGGGTTTGTTGCGATGCTCTGTTTTTTTGTGTTGTAACAGAGTATATGAAACATTTTGTAATTTATTCATCTTTGTTAATGGGCAGAATGAGTACTATGATCACTGTTATCGTGCACCATGGAGGCATATTGTTGAGGAACGAGAGAGGTATTTTGGAGTATGTGGGTGGTGAGATGGATGTGTGGGAAGAGTTGGACTCAGACACACTCAATGTTTTTGATTTGTTCAGCATTGTGAAGGTGTGTAAGGGTTATGATAAGGTTGATAGATTGCTGTGGTTGAAGCCAAACAGGGACCTAGATATTGGGTTGAGGGAACTATCATGTGATAGTAGCTTCATAGAGATGGTTAAGGCTGCCTTTCTCAATGGGAATGAGATTGAGATTTATCACGAGTATACCCCCGAGCCCCTTCAGGCATTGTTACCTAACCAGGAAGCTGGGAATGATGCTAACATGGGTTTTTGATGAGGGTCTCATGAGTCCATATGAGGACAGCCATTCTTCTGCTGATGAAAGTGCAGAGGACAGCCATTACAAGCCTCCTCCGGTTGAAATTAGTTCAGATGATTCTGAGGAAGTGGTGTTAGGCAAGCTTAAAGGGAACAAGTCTAAGGGAAAGAAGGTTGCTGGGACTTCATCCAAGGGTAAGAAGGCTGGTGGGAGTGATGGAAAGGGTAAGAAGGTTGCTGGGACTTCATCCAAGGGTAAGAAGGCATGTGGGAGTGATGGAAAGGGTAAGAAGAAGGTTTCAAGTAAGAGTAGGCACAGGTCACCTAGTCCTTCAAATGGTCACAGCAGTGATGATAATGATGGTGGGGCTGAGTTTTATAGAAGGCATGAAGACTTCTTTAATTATGGGGATTTAGGTGGTGGAAGCAGTCAAGTGCAGGTAGAAGTTGTGAGTGATGGAAGCTACAAGTCTGAGGAAATGAAGGATCCTATTAGCACAGATGAGGAGAATGATGGAGCAACTGAGGTGCCTAACTTCCCTCAATTTAATGACAAAGCAAAGTTTGGTAATGTCAGTTTGGTAGTAGGGATGGAGTTTACAAATTTATCAACTTTCAAGGCAGCTGTGAAGGATTACACCATAAACATGGGCAGGCCAATAAAATGGGTGAAAAATGATAGCTTAAGGGCTAGAGCTAAATGCAAGGAAGTTGGTTGTGATTGGGAGATTTATTGTGGTAGGAGTAATGTAAGGAGGAGTTTCCAAATTAAGACTTTCAAGGACACTCACAGCTGCTGCAGAGCCTTTAAGGTTAATCAAGCAAACAGAAAATGGGTGGTGAAGAAGCTAGAAGAGAAGATTCGCAGCCAACCCAAAATCACACATGTAGAGGTTTTTGATTTCCTTAAAAAAGAATTCAATGTCATCATTGATAGGTCAATGATTTTTAGGGCAATTAGGGAGGCAAGAGAGTTGGTTGAAGGTAGTGAAAGGGAGCAGTATGGTAAGCTTTGGGATTATGCTCATGAGCTGTTAAGGAGCAATCCAGGGTCATTGGTTAAGATTGATACCATCCCTCTGCCAGATTCACAACCACAGTTCCAAAGGTTCTTTGTTTGTCTGGATGCATGCAAGAGAGGATTTAAGTCAGGTTGCAGACCTTTTATTGGGTTGGATGGTTGCTTTTTGAAAGGTTACTTTGGAGGACAACTCCTTTCAGCTGTGGGGCAGGATGCAAACAACCATATTTTTGTGATAGCATATGCTATAGTGGATGTGGAAAACAAAGACAATTGGGGCTGGTTTTTGAAACTGTTGCATGAAACACTAGGTGATTACAGGCAGCATGGATGGAATTTCATGTCTAACATGCAGAAGGTAAGATTTTGTCATTCATTACGTGGACTGTTTTGATAATATGTTGCATATTTCAGGGACTAATTTGACATTAAGTGACTAATTTTAGGGACTGATTTGTATGTTATGCTTGCAGGGGCTAATACCAGCCATGCAGGAAGTGATGCCAGGAGTGCCCCACAGGTATTGTGCCATGCATCTGTGGAGGAACTTTATAAAACAATGGAAGGAAAAGGAACTAAAGGGTGTGGTTTGGGACTGTGCCAAGTCAACCACAATTACACAGTTCAACATGCAGATGGAAAGGGTTAAGAGGTTGAACCTGAAAGCCTGGGAGTATCTGAACAAATGGCCAAAAGAGGCATGGACAAAGGCATACTTTGAGACAAACTGTAAGGTGGACAACATATGCAACAATACATGTGAGGTTTTCAATTCAAGGATTGTGGATTATCGTGGTAAGCCTATTCTAACTATGGCTGAGGAAATTAGATGCTATGTGATGAGGACAATGAGTGCAGACAAACTTAAGCTTGTTAGGAGGAGAGGACCTTTGTGTCCTATGCAACAAAGTAGGCTAGAAAAAGAGAAGTTGGATAGCAACATGTGGACTCCTGTGTGGTCAGGTGATGGTGATGGCATGCGGTTTGAAGTGCAGAACCTTCCTTCTAAGGTTGATGTCAACCTGAGTGCACAAACTTGCACTTGCAGGTTTTGGCAACTAACAGGTGATGGTTATGAGAATGTTGTTTGATTTTTGCATATCCTTTTCTGCTATTTTATCTATTATGACAGTGTTATTTTTGTAATTTTGCATACTTTGACAGGTATGCCATGTAAGCATGCATGTGCTGCAATTGCATATAGGAATCAAAGGGCAGAAGAGTATTGTCATGGCTGGCTAACAATGGGGTCATATGATGCAACTTACCAATTTTTCATTCAACCAACACAGTCTGAACAATTTTGGATGCCCACTGATTATGACAAGCCGGTTCCACCTAAGCTCAGGAGAAGTGTTGGGAGACCAAAGAAACAGAGAAGGAAGGATGGAAATGAGGAACCCGTGTGTGGTCATAAGTTGAAGAGGTCATATCCTAACTTTAGTTGCTCAAGATGTGGCATTGAGGGCCATAACAGTAAGGGATGCATGAACACTGGAGTTCCTCAAAAACCTAAAGCTAAGAAATCAACTCCAGGACAAGAGGATTCAGTGCATGAGATACCCTTAACACAAACTGCTCCTACTACTGAGCCAGTGCAATCTCAAGATGTACCACCACAAGTGCAGCAACAAGTACAAGATCCTCCAGAACAAGTTCAGGCTAATCAACCACAAGTGCAAGCTCCACCACCATCACAGCAGAGAGCACAGAGGGTAAGATGGCTTTTTACAGGGACTGAGTTGATTTCATATATATAAGTTCAGGGACTTTTTTGATTTTAAGTTGCATATTTTGGGGACTAAATTGACACTATGTTATCGATTTCTATTTCTGCAGGCAAGGAGATATGGTATAAGAGGTCCTCTTATACCACAAGTGCCAAAGGAAACGCCAGTTAGAGGCCCACCAGTAACATCTCCACCAGCACCAGCCCCTCTTGCACCACCACCAGCTCCACTTCCAGCTCCACGGACTATTATGGTCCAGCTTCCAGCACCACCAACTGGATCCAGGGGAGGACAACCACAGTTTATGTCTTTCATTCCAACTCCAGGGCTTCCACAGATGCGTCCAAGGAAACCATGAAGTCAAGACCATTTTGGATAAGTTTGTATAATGATATATTTGCACAATGGATGGTGCCTCTGTTTTTTGTTATTGGCACATGTGAACAATGGATAGTGCTTCTGCTGTTTTTTGTTATTGTCTGCTGTAATTTCTGGCTTGGTACAGGTTTAGATTTACTCTGTTTTGGGTATACTTTTGTAAGACATATTTGGACACCTTTTGGTGCTTAAATTAATACCTATGCAACTATGTGGAATTTGTCTTTTGGTGCTTTCCTTTCATTTTCTATAACAAAATGACACAAACTGACACAATCTGTCTTATGCAACAAAATGACACATTTACTCAAAACTTGTCATTCTTTTCATTTCCATAATAGGACAATACATTACACATTACATTCCAAAATATGCCTACATTATACCTATACCTAAGACCATCACACCTAAAACTACCTAAGCACTCTGCCTACCAATCCACCAAACCAGACAAACACTTAACAGCACACACATTACAACAACCACGAATTTGACCATTCTAACATCTGCAACCAAAGTGTCAACCTTCCCAATCAGCTCCATCAGTTCTGCCTTCATTATTTCCTCACTTCCAGTATTATTAGGAGTTTCACATCTCTCAGCAACCTTGAAAATCTCAGGAATCTCATCCACCCAGACAAGATAGCCACAATTGCCTTCACCCTGCAACAACAATTTCACACAAAGAAATTAGGTTTAGCAGAAACTTAGCTCAATGCAAATTGAAAGAAAGTCACAAATCCAAATGGAGTTTTGGGATTGAATGTTACCAATGGTAAGGGACATCCATAGAAGGCCCTCCCTGGGTTCCTCGGAGTCCTAGAGATTCGTAACACAGCTCTCCTCTCACAATTGCAAAACAAGGGTAAGGGGTTGTTGATTTCTACCCCATCAACCCTAGAGCTACTCGACCAAGAGGGAGTTATGGGTTTCTTGGTTTGTCTTGAGTATGGTACCGGCGAACCACCACCCATCGGCATCCCTTTCCTGTGGTTGCAGTAGGAGAGAGCGAGAGAGAGAGACAGAAACAGGCGAAGGACGGAGAGAGTGAGAGAGACGAACCAGAGATGTTAGGGAAGAAGAAGAGAAGAAGAGAGACGTTAGGGTTTTTTAAAAGAATTTGAGTGTCAATTTGGTCCCTGTATCAATTTGGTCCCTCAAATTTGCATGTATAGTGCCCATCTTACGTGGCAGGATGAGTTGGCAGCCAGATGGGCGCTTAACGTGCCACATAAGCGCCGTTAACGGTGTCGGTGATCCCTCACTAACGGAGGGACTAACTTGATCCACGCTTGACAGTTTAGGGGACTATTTTGGAATTTAGTTAATTTGAGGGACCAACTTGACACAACCTCGCAGTTTCAGGGACCATTTTGGCTATTTACTCGTTTTTAAATCAATGTAAATTTACAATTAAACCAACAACCATTAAGAGTGTGTTTGGTTTGCCAAATCCACTAGTGTATAGCTGATGGAATAGTAGTCCTGTTTGGTAACCGTTTTTAAAATTATTGTATAACATCTTTTTATATTTATATAAAAAAATAAAATATATATTTTTATCTTTAAAAAATGAAATTTATATAAAAATCATATCAGTATAAAATTTTATTTTTATTATTTCATTTTATTTATTATAAAAGATTAATATTTTAGTTTTTTAAATGATAAATAACTTAAAATAAATTAAAGTGTTAAAAGTAACAATTATTTTAAAATAAATAATATATATATAATTTATATAAAAAGAATGTAAACATATCATTTTATGTCATTTTAAATTTATCAGCTAGTCAAACCGCTAGTTTTACCAAACACTTCAAATCCAATCCGCTAGCTAATCCGTTATCAGCTATCAACTAACTTATCTGCTATCAGCTAGCTTATCCGTTATCCGCTAGTTTTTACCAAACATTTGGTAAAAACTAGCGGATATCAGATAAGCTAGCTGATAGCGGATACGCTAACGGATAGCGGATAAACTAGCGGATTGGATTTGAAGTGTTTGGTAAAGGTAGCGGTTGAACTAGTTGATTAATGTAAAATTACATAGAAAGGACATGCTTGTATTTTTTTAAATATAATATATATATATATCTGTGTGTGTTGTGTGTGTGTGTGTATATATTATTTATATTATTTATTTTAAAATAACTATCAATTTTAACACTTTAATTTATTTTAAATTATTTATCATTTCAAAAATTAAAATATTAAATTTTATTTTAATATTTATTTAGTTTTAGTTATTTTTCATAAATAATATGGAATAATAAAAATAATATTGATATGTTTTTTTTATAAATATAAATATAAATTCTATTTTTTTATCTTAAATATAAATTTAAATAGTGATATTAATTCTAACAAATCAATTTTATGTTTTTTTATATGAAACTTTATAGTTTGTCTAAATTACATACGACCAAATTATGTAAGTCGTGACATAGAAAACACGAACATGTAAAATAAAAAACAATAACCCAATAAATTTAAAAATAGTAGAATGATTAAAAAAAATTAAGATCCCACAACAAATTGCATTTTATTATGTTATTGCAATAGAGTCGTGCAAGGATAACAGAGTAGGGTGGAGCAGCAGGTCGTGACGGCTGAGATATTGATGGTGACGTGCGGTCTGGATGGCGGCAGAAAGAGAAGGGCGGCGGAGAGAGGGACGTCAGCAAAGAGAATATGGCGGCGAAGAGAGGTACGATGGCATGCGGTCTGGACGGCAACGGAGACTGGGGCGTCGATGGAGAGAGGGCCGCTATAAGAGAGAGCTGATTAGGGATTATAAAAATTAGAATGATTTCCATTAATATTTTATTTTGTTAGTGAAGGATAAGTAAGGAATTTAATTAAGATAGTAAGGATAAAAATAAAAGAAAAAAATGATACGCTATACGCTATAAGCTCAAACACTACTTCAAGTAGCGTCTGGAAAAAACGCTATACGCTAATTTTAAAAATACTTGCCAAATGGGGCTAATTTTCCATCCGCTACCCGCTAAACGCTAAACGCTAACGTTTTTGACAAACCAAACATTGCCTAAATCAATACATATTTTCAATTCAAAATCGATTTAATGTCATCAATTCAATTTTTCAATTCAAATTCGAGTTAATTCAAATTTCAGTCAATAAAAAAAACCAATATCACGTTAATGCAAAAAAAAAAAAAATCATCTTGTACCAAAAAAATAAATTAATGCAAATTTCCAAGTTCAACAACGACCTTTATATCAATATATCTATACTATATACATTTAGAAATAATCTCATTGAATGTTATTCCATGTGTCAACCTATTAGCAAATTATCATTTAATGTAATTGTTAACTATTTGTGTATCTAGCATTATGATTCATCATAATTGCTCTTTGCTTCATACAATATATTTTATGACCATTTTCTCACTTATAATTTTTTTTTATTTACTCACTTATAATTACCTTAATCTTCTATATTATATACATTTAGGAATAACCTCATTGAATATTATTCCATGTGTCAACCTATTAGCAAATTATCATTTAATGTGATTGTTAACTATTTATGTATCTAGTATTATGATTTATCATAATTGCTCTTTGCTTCATACAATACATTTTATGACCCTTTTCTCACTTATAATTTTTTTTTTACTCAGTTATAATTACCTTAATCTTCTATACTATATACATTTAAGAATAACCTCGTTAAATGTTATTCCATGTGTCAACCTATTAGCAAATTATTATTTAATGTGATTGTTAACTATTTCCCGTGCATGGCACGGGTGCATACACTAGTAGATATAAATTTCAAATTCAAATTCGAATTAATAGATATAGATTTCCAATTCAAATTCGAATTAATGATATCAATAATAATTTATACTTCAAATCCAATTTAATTCTAATTTTCAATTAATTAGGAAACAAATACCATGTTAATACCAGCAATAATTATCAACGTGTGGTTGGTCCGAGTAGTAACTAGCTCGGGCTCCTTAAGCAAGTGGTCATGGGTTCGATCCCTAACTCTTGCGTATGGAGAAAAACCTGGTTAGGAGAGGTCAACCCTTCAATACAGTGTAGTACCTCGAGAGATTAGTCTCTGTAGTGGTGCGCAGAGGATACCCTGGAAAACAAAAAAAAAAAACCAGCAATAATTGCATCAAAATAATGCCACCATATATTTAATTTTTTTAATGTTTAATGGTTAACATTTGTGGGAAAAGAAAGAATAAAAGTTTTCAAAATTTTGTAACCAAAGAAAAAGTTTTCAAATTTTTTTTTTTAAAAAATGCGGTGTTCTGCTGTTCAAGTCTTCAAGAGTTTGTGCTAGTCACTGACTCAGTGTAGTATATAAATGTGCGTTATTATTATTTATTTATCATCTTAGGAAAATTGAAAAAGACAGGAAGAGAAGAGAAGAAAAGGGAAGATGAACGGGGGCGAAGAGAAGGGATTGCTGTGGAAGCTTCCGGTGGTCAAGTCCGCCGATTTCGGCAAGCTGGGCCCCGCCTTCGGACTCGGTGCCGGCTGCGGCCTCGGCTTCGGCGTTGGCCTTCTTGGAGGTATTTCATTATGCCATAATTCTAGATTAATAATCTGTACCAGGCAATGGAATGAAAGCATGGAACTGTGACTCTTTTTTTTTCTTTTTCTTTTTTTAAATTTTCTACCAGTCAAATTCTATAGAGTTTCAGGTGGAAAAAATTTAATTGTTTTGGTTGTTGACTAAATGGATTGGAGAGTGAAGTCTTAAGTGATTAACTGAGAGGAAAATGGAAGAACTAACAAATGAAACTAAAGTTTTGTTTTTCGGGATGCTGACATCAAGCCCTGAAATGGGGTTCCCATTTTTGATGGAATCATTGTGTAATGGCCCAAATATTACCAAACCCAGTTATCATCTAGGAAGAGTCTAGAATGATGATGAGTCGCATCATTTAGGAAGGTTCTAGAGTAATGGTGAGTCACATTATTTAGGAAGTATCTAGAATAATGATAAGTCATTCTGATGAGTCATTTTTAGGTTTATTTGATTTGTTATTCAAGGGTGCTATATATATGTAACCAATTATGGAATGAATGACAAGAAGAATATTGAAGAAGCATTTGCTTAAGGAGGTTGCTCCCCTCGAAGGAGTATTTTTCTATTTTCTATCACACTTTCCATTAGTTTCTATTTGGTATAATCCTTATACCATTACATTGGTGCTTTCGTTGATCCTCTCATGCCTCCATCAACACCTCTCTACCATGATGTTCTGGGTACATTAGAACCTTGCATGAAGTCTTGTTTTGGGTGTATTTTCTGCTTAGCTTCCATGAGAGGGTTTTGCGGGATTTTGGTAAATGTTGGTTCTTGATAGTTGGTACGTGGAGGTCTGGGGATGACACAGTTTTAATTTATGGTTTCAATAATATTTTTACAAGCATGACAAAGAATTTCATTAGTTGAATGTTTTTCTTGACACACTTTGTTGAAATTCTTACTCAGCTTTATGCTTTCCTACAAATCTTTATGAAATTTTGACAAATGACAGGTCATTCCTTTGTGTACTAGGTGAATATATATCTAAAATCTACAATCTACAATAGTTTAAAAACTGGGATGTATTTTTCAATTATTCAGACTCTTGTTTTTACCTTGCCTCTTGATTTCTCTTTCGTGTGGCTGTAGGCTTGTAGCTCATGACCTTTTCTGATGCTGCTACTAGTAAGTGAGATCATCCTTTGTTTTATAGTAGTAGGGAAATGTAGCAGAGGTGACGTGTTGAATGAATGGGCACACTAGATAAGATAAGATTATGAATGAAGGCACTAGAGAGGAAGTTGTGATAGTACCTATTGTAAAAAAAGATGTAGAATCTCATATTAGGTGATTTGGGCATGTGTAAAGAAGATCCGTAGAAGCCCCAATAAGGAGAGTAGATCAAATTGAGGGCAGTCCAATCACTAGAGGCAGAGGGAGACCAAGAAAAACTATAGGTAAAATCATTAAGAAGAATTTAGATGTCAATGGTTTGTTCGTAAACATGATTTATGATAAAACATTATGGTTCGTTAGATCCATGTAGCTGATCTCGTGTAGTGGAAAAATGCTTGGCTGTTGTTGGAAATGTAGCTTATGTTGCTGATCTGGGTCATTCTCTGGTGTTACTTAATACTTCAGAACATATTTTATGCGTTGTTTTTATGCTCATAACATCTTATGCAAAATACTTTTGTGACTCCAGGTCTGGGTTTTGGCCCTGGAATTCCTGGCATGCAAGTTGGTTTTGGATTTGGTGCTGGATGTGGGGTTGGTTTAGGATTTGGCTATGGTTTGGGGAAGGGGATTGCACAAGATGAGAACAGGAGATACTCTAATGTTGGAAATCCTTTTCGTGGTTCTGGAAACATTATTTCTGAGTAAGTACATTGCCTAATCATTCTTATTTTTATGCCTTCCTCAGATATCCTCTTTTGGTTTGCACTTTTATGTTCTTTCATTTTATGCTTGTACTGATAGTTGTTCGTATAAAATATTTTATTTTCTTTGCTAATATACATTTGCTTTCAATGCCAAAGGAGAGAAAAATCATGTATTGGATGAGCAAATGACCATTTCTGCTATACTCGTAGGGTTTAGATGTAGCGTTGAGAAGAATTCATGAAACATGGTGATTTTTTGTCATTGGGAGAATAAAATGTATTGTCCCACAAAGTGTGCCATGGATTCTACTGATTCATCAATTGATTTAAATATCTAACAAATATGGGAGATAATGGGAGATGATTTTTTTTGACTAAATAGAATTCATAGCATAGGGTTGTGACACATTTTGTGAAACAATATGTTATCCGAATAAAACATGCCCTATAGCGTTTTGTATTTAGAATTCTAAAAACTCTAGCATGTCAAGACTGTTAACTCCAGCAGTAGTGAATGTAATAGACACCTGAACCCGAAGGCAAGTTTTGTTGAATTTTTTTAACATGACTATCAGATTGAGTTGAGCCACCACTTTTCATAAAAAAATTTGGTAATATGAAAAGTTTGCAACCTTGCTGTTTATGGAGTGTGAATTCTTTGATTTTGTTGCTTCATATGATGACATTGTGTTTCTTTGGGGGAAAAGGCTTGTCTGATACAAGATAGCACATTAGCACTCCACCAGTTGTATAAATAAAGTAAGTAAATAAAAGGATAACACTCCACCACGGTGTGTAGATATAATGGGCTATGTAACCTAACCTTCAATTATATTATGGCTGCAAAGATCTTATGCCATGACATTTTTCTATATCTGAAATTGTTCTGTGCCTGGTTTCAGATTTCATCTCTTTTTTAACGTAATATTGAATGTTTTGCTTGCTATTGTCAGGGATGATATTACTGCACTTGTGGATGACTTTGTCATTAATACTAAAAAGCTTATCAGGGCAACATCAAGAGAAATTGACAAGTGGAGAAGATGATAGAAGACTCCGTTAATATTTTTATGTATATTTGTATAAACAGATCTGTCTGCCAGTATTTTCTAATTATTCATTAAATCATGGCAAACTCAGCATGTTTAGACTTACAGCAGCATATTCATAGTTCGGTTTATGATTTAGACTTTAGATTGAATTGATTACAATATCAATCTGTTTTGATCCAATTGGATAAAAACAATATCTATTTCTATCATCAATACTGTAATTTTATATTTTAACATATTTTTTATAATTTTTTTCTCATCTCATCACATCAGAGGACAAAAATTAGAGACATTATATCATGTCAACTAATCAAATTTTCCCTTTCCCTTGTTGAAAATCTTATTTTACAATTCGAGTTTGTACGCATAATGGCCCTAAAAGACAAAAAAATTAAGTCTCTTCACTGTAAGTATGAATCATGTGTGTGTTGGTACAAATATGTGGAACCCGTTGTTTCTCCTGAGTAAAGAAAGTTACAAAAACCTCTAATGAAATAAAACATGTTATCTAAACTCAATCAGAATCTACCCACATCAGCACCATCATCTTCCACGTATCAGATACCACCCAATCAAATCCTTGCATTGGATTACACATTTTCCCTTAAACAACAAATCAAACCCATGATCATGAATCTGACGTGGCACGTCCGCATCCACCAGCCCATGAATAATATAGCTAGTATCTCCATCTTCTTTCTCACCCTTTGTGTCCTTCATTTCACCTGGATTGTTCTGAGGCTTCCAAAACATGGCTTCCCTTGCTGCTACCACTGCAGCTGCTTCCCTTGGCATGTCAGAAATGCTTGGAAACCCCATCAACTTGAGTGGTGCAACTAGGTCAGCTCCATCACCCTCTAACCCTGCCACCTTCAAGACTGTGGCTCTTTTCTCCAAAAAGAAGGCAGCAGCACCACCTCCCAAGCAGAAAGCTGCTGCTGTCTCCCCTGCCGACGAGGAGCTTGCCAAGTGGTATGGTAAGTCTTCAAGTTATGTGTGTAGATAAATTTTTATTTTTGGTGTGCACAAGGGTATGTCGATTAATAGTGGAAGAATAAGAATAATCTCTTTCGAAACGTAGAAATCACTTAAAAATGAGTTTTGTCTCTCACAATATACTATTTTTCATAACACGATAGGAATCGACTCCTGATAACATGCTTAAGAAATTCAGTTATCAACCAATTGTATTGGATCTTATTGGTAGATAAATTTTTATTTAAACTCAGTCTCTTACATCATTTCTTAGATACTAAAACATAATGTTCACTTAACAATCTGATGTTCATTTAAGAGAGAAATTTGCATAAACTTAGTTCATTTAGGTTTGGTCCAGTAGGCCAATAAAGTATTGGATTTTGTTGGAAGTTCCAGATCGTTAACCTCAATTCATTCATGTGGTGCGGTTTATATATCTATTGGGCAACCCAAACTTTAAACCAATTGATTTTAGGATAGAATCTAACATGATATCAGAGCCACAACTCATATGTCATTTATCGCCTATTGTGGCAATCTTTGTATGTGATTGGCCCAGTGGACTCATGTTTATATAAGAATTCCTCTACTTATTATTTAACAACGTAATTGAAGGTAGAAAACATTTCTAATATTTGCTTCCTTTTGGTGGCAGGTCCTGACAGAAGGATCTTCTTGCCAGAGGGTCTCTTGGACCGATCTGAGATCCCGGCGTACTTGACTGGAGAGGTGCCAGGAGAGTATGTGGTTTCCTCTCCTTTAGTCCCCTTTTGTCTTACATTGACATGCAAACTGCTGAAAGTCTGAAACTAGTCAACTGTATGTATGAAACTTTAATTCTTGTTTTGCTTAATTTGTTAATGTGTGTCCATGCAGCTATGGTTATGACCCGTTTGGTCTTAGCAAGAAGCCAGAGAACTTCGCCAAGTATGTCAAACAATCACAAACTACACACACACACACACACACATATATGCTTATGTGCATTAATTGGTGGTTTGATGCAGATATCAGGCATATGAGTTGATTCACGCCAGATGGGCAATGCTTGGTGCTGCTGGATTCATCATTCCTGAGGCCTTCAATAAATTTGGAGCTAACTGTGGTCCTGAGGCTGTTTGGTTCAAGGTTTGCAAGCTCTATACCAAACTATGTCAAGCTCATTAATAGATTAGTTACACATTTTCCTTTTCTGAATGAGAAATGCCAATTAGTACGAGAATGAAATTCATACACAGTCGAAGATTCATTTTGATTGGGTGCTTTATAACCTTTCTCACCCATTTTCTACCCTTGAAATCTGTTTCTAATTTTTTCATTATAATCAAGTCAATTCGTAATGTCTTCCTCAAATTCTTTCGCACTAAATAGCAATTCTCTATTTGAATACCTAAAATACAACACTTCACTCTCATAAGTTATAAGCATTCTGCACGGGGTACATCACTACATCCATTCGAATTTTCAGCTTTACATATTGTATGTGACAGCATCCAACACCATTGACATCAAAGTTCGATGTCTCACAAGGGGTGTCAAATCCAGTGGTAAAAGAAAACAATTTACATAGTCATATGACACTCAACAAATGAAATTCAATAGATCTTTTCCCCTAGTACTCCAGTCTCTGCTATGAGCTAAACAACTCTAATGGACACGACTTCAAGCCAACATTTTGAAACTCTAGTGCAAATAGTGAATTGTATTTTGTGTAGATGACTGTTCTAGTGACTTCAGATTTAGTATTAAGTATCTTTCCAATTTATTCATCCCCCTCATCTTCTATTTTCTTGCTTCATTGTTATTGACCTTGTCTAAAACTAATCCTGCTTATTGGGCAAATAATCTATTTTCATTTTCATTAGTGTTACTTTCAAGCTTTCAATTTAGCATAGCATATTTGAAAATTTGTGATTGAATTTTTTACATCATACCAATTCAATTTTCTTTATTGAATCGATGCAGACAGGAGCTCTGCTACTTGATGGGGGTACGTTGAACTACTTCGGCAAACCCATTCCCATCAATCTTCTTGTTGCTGTCGTTGCTGAGATTGTTCTTTTGGGTGGTGCAGAATACTATAGAATTATTAATGGCCTGGTATGTAACTTCTTCAATTTTGATGTCTTTTTTGAAGCCATTGTTAATACATTTATTTCAACATTACTTATTTCCATAAAGAGTTATACACTTCCATTCAATGTTGTGTTGTCATATCATTTAATGAGTTCACATCTCTTGTAATTGTTATTATAGTCAAACTCATTAAAAGATTTGTCAATACAAAATTAGTCGACCGTGTAAAAAGTTGTACATTGATAGTTTATTCAAATGAACCATGTTATTGCTGTTTTATTTTTGAATCAAGTACATCTGGGAATGCACATTACATTACCACTGAGTTCATAAATTTGGAAGAACTTGTTATAAAACTTAATTGGGTGATATATATACTAATAGCGACCTATTCCGGGCAGGATTTGGAAGACAAGCTTCATCCAGGTGGTCCATTTGACCCACTGGGGCTAGCAAAGGATCCAGACCAAGCTGCACTGCTAAAGGTGAAGGAAATTAAGAATGGCAGACTTGCTATGTTTGCCATGCTTGGTTTCTTCCTCCAAGCTTATGTCACCGGAGAAGGTCCTGTTGAGAACCTTGCAAAACATCTCAGTGACCCTTTTGGCAACAACTTGCTCACTGTCCTTGCTGGGTCTGCTGAGAGAGCTCCAACTCTATGAATCAGTCATCCTCATGTTTTTTCTCCAATGTTAAATGTACAATACATCTTACTGAGACATTAATATTAAGGCATTTTGCTTTGTTCCTTGAAAGCCAAGCCACTTTTGATTTATAGAGCCTGAGTAGTTTGGCCCATAATTTGAACATAACATTCTTCAACTTCTTCCGATTTTTTGGAGTCCAACAACTTAGTCACGGTTTTTAACAAATTCGTACAACAAACTCTAAACAGAAACAATTTTAAAATTTCAAACTTAATATTGTATAGTGCTTATATAGCATATAAGTTTCTCTGCTTGATTGGTTAAGTCAATGGTATATCATACATAATAAACCGGGATTTTTTTGTAGACTAGAAGTCTAGAAGTGAAGGTCCACTGTAACAAGTTCAAATTATAATTTTACTAACATTTTGAACTAGATAGTAGAAGTTTTTTTTTTTTTGTCTTTAATGAATTATCTAGTTTCAACATGGATGATTGGCCTTTAATAAGAGGATGTAGAGTAGTCGATGTATATCTAAGTTGATATATATATATATATACATCATGGGACAATAATACAGAAAATGACAATAAATAGAAACAAAATTATTGTTCCAATGAATTGATATGGTCAAAATCATTACCTTTAACTAAGTTAATTTCACAAGGTAAATTTGACGCTTTGTGCCAAGAATTAGTTGCAACATACATATGGGAGCTTCAACTAGTTAATCCCCTAATCTGATGTAAGGAGAGGGATGATTTTTCATATAGTTTTTCATTGAGGCTTATCCTTCAACTATCGCTATCAGTGAATGATACTAGGGAGCAAACTCATGGTTGAGGCTCGTCCAGTGCATGGGCTATATCCAAAGTTCTTGAAATTGGGTTGCATCAATCGCTAGAGTGCAATGCAATTATGCAAACATTTTTGTAATAACATTGCTCATATAACCACCATTAATCTTATATAATGAATTGAATTTAAAGATAACAAAAAACACTCAGCCATATATCATGTGAATCCAGTAACAACCAAATAAGCCTAGCAGAAAAGCAGTGTCCATATATGTTTAAAGAGACGTTTCTTAACAAAAGGCTGGTCCAGCTGGTAAGGATACGACTCATAACCTACAAGGTCGTGAGTTCGAATCTCACTACCGATATGTGGTCTGTACATACCTCTGTAAGCGCCCTGGTTAGCCCCCGGACCCACATGAATTAATGGGACCCACATGAAGTTCAACCAATAGAATGAAGTGTGTTGGAAGATGTGTGTTAGAGAGTATGTTGCTAGCACTCCTCTATCTAAAATGAGAGGCCTTTTAAAATGGATATATATATATTTCTTCAAACTCAATCAAGGCTAGGTATGATGCAATTCCACAAATGGTCCATGAATCAGATAGTCTTCATGAACTTCTCTTCACCCATACAAATGCATTCAAATGCATGCAGTGCACAAGATGAGAGATTCGACCTGCAGCTGACTTTATTTATGCTGTCCCAAGCGGGTGCGATCCTGACCAAATTTGGGCTGGACTTCGAAGAAAGCCCGTCATAGGCCCAAAACTTCCTAAGTTGTCACATGAGAAGTCTCTAGTTTACATTGCGGTTCGTGGGGGTATGGGCATGGCGGCTGTTATAAACGCAGATAGCAACAACCAGACAGCAAAGAAAATGTTAAAAAAAAGAAAAGAAAAAAACATAGGGAGAGGGAAGAGTTGAACTGGTGAAGAGTCACTTAACCAATTTTCAGGAAAGCAAAAAATATTGCTCACGTGGCAAAATGGAAGAAGCTCAAAGAAGGTCTGATCGACATGGCAACGCTGCAATGAACGCATCAGAAATTATATTATATAAATATTAGAGTAAAGATCTAAAGTGGTCCCTCAAATTTTTCAAATAGGACAGTTTGGTCCCTAAAAAAAAAAGACAATTTGATCTCCCAAATTTTAAAAGGGAGACAATTTGGTCCCCCAAATTTCATAACGGGGGACTATCTGGTCCTTCCGTAAGGACCAAATTATCCCCCGTTTTAAAATTTGGGGGACCAAATTATCCCTTTTTTTTTCAGGAACCAAACTATCATATTTAAAAAATTTGAGGGACCACTTTGAATCTTTACTCTAAATATTATATAAATAGATGTTGAAGGTCTAACTTGGGCCTGGGGGATTTCCTGGCTAAACGGAAAATAGGTTATATTTCCATTTTTTAATTATTATGGTATTTTTAATAATTAATACTTTTGATGTGCTAATAAGACAAGATAAGTGCCTGTTTGTTTTGCGTTCTCCACCAACGCAAACGGAGAAACACGACTACCGAGGCACCGAAACACACTTCCTTCCAAAGCTGGATTTTACTGCGTTCGGCAAACGCTGTCCAAAACGGAACTCCAAACGCAAAACAAACAGAGCCTAAGTTGGTGAGAAATAAGAAAACATTTTCATATAAAAAAAATAGCTAAGCTCCTGATTAGAATATAATCTAATTACTTTTAAAACTATTTTTTATTGGATTTTTTTTTCCAAATAGTTTGCATAAATTAGGCAATTAAGAATTGAATTTTCAAAAATTATGTGATGACCAAATAACTATAAAAAATTAGTGACTCAATATTTAAATCTCTTTTGGCTAGAACTCAATATTTTAGAATTAGCAAACACAAATAAGATATAGAAAGCTCTGAATTTAGCATGGTATTAAGTAGGGGTGTTCATATCCAAACCGATCCAAAATAAAACCGAAAATCGATCCAAAAAAACCGAAAACCGAACAAAACCGATGTCTATTGGATATTTTTTGATATTGTTTTGTGAAAACCGCTTGGATCGGATCGAATTTTGGATCCCTTTGATAAAACCGAACTAATCCAAACCAAACCGCATATATAAATTTAATATATGTTTATTCTATTTTTTACACTATTAATTTTTTACTTGTGGATTTTTTCCTAATAATACTTACTAGTTATATTTGACGTAATTTTAAATTATTTGTAATGTTCCAAACATAAATAAAAGATGTTTTAATAATAGATGATGATGATATTTATTGATTTTATACATATTTTATGAAATGTTTTTACATGAATGTATCAACAAGTATATATAAGTTTAATATTTTGTTTAGTTTAGCTTGTAATTTTATTCTTTGATGTAATATAAATATGTAATGATGTGTCGGTAAAAACCGAATCAACCGAACCGATCCAAACTGTATTTTATCAGATCGGATCGGATCGGATATTTTTAAGGAAGTCATCCAAACCGAATCGAACCGCATGCGCTTTTTATCTTTGGATCGGATGACTTTTTACCTCAAAACCGATCCAAACCGGACCGCGAACGCCCCTAGTATTAAGGAATGGGATAAAGCCATAAAGGTAGAGCAATTCTTTTTTACACAAAGTGTTATATTTGGGTTGGGCCCATGGTCATCATTTAAGCTTTATGCTTGGAATCTTGGTTTTTTTACCCTTTGTATTTTGTTATCCTTTCTTTTTTTCTCACCTTTTTCTTTCTGGGGGCAATATGTGAATGACAATCTAGGCTTTCTGCATATCCTATCAAAAAGAGATGCTCTTTCACGTTGATGTTGACCCCAAGAAAGAGCATCCTAAAAGTGTCACCACTTACTTAATTTGTTTCAAGTGGTATACACTATATACACAATCTAATCAATCCACACATGCAAAGGCCCTTCATTGACAAAAGAAAACTTCCAAGAGAGAAACTGTCTCCAATTAAGACAACTCCTTGTCATGCAGCTTCTCATGCTTCAAGAAAACAGATGATAGCCCTTTATCACTAGAGTATTGAATCAGAGGTGTCCATTAGTTTCTATAGTGATGCAGAGTCACCTTTGAATGATAAATCACATGAATACTTTGGATAGAAAGAAATGAAATAGCATGCGTCAGGACCAGCACCATGGGACTGCTATTAACAGTTGTTGGTACCATCATAATTAATTTACTTGTTTGTTCCTTCCCTTATATGCAGGTAGTTGCTCCATTACTACCCAACAGAAATGATAGAATGATAGAGAATAATTTTTAGCCACATGACCCCAAAATCAAATCCAAGTTTTCTATGATTAATCTCCATCATTATGTGGCCGCCTAAGTTGGTTTAAAAGAAAATTATGCAAATTATTATTTTCCCCCCAATTTCAATAAAGGCCAGATATACCTCGGTTGAACATTAATATGAAATTTTAGAACCTCATGTGCAGCACTACGTACAAGTCTAAACATGCTGAGTTTGCCATGATTTAATAAATAATTAATTAGAAAATACTGGTAGACAGATCTTAGTCTATACAAATGTACATAAAAGAATTAATGGACTGTTCGATCATCTTCTCCACTTATCAATTTGTCTTGATGTTGCCCTGATGACCTTTTTATTTTAGTATTAATTACAAGGTCATGCACAAGTTTAGTAGTCCGAGTGAAGGGATTCAGATCTCTGTACATGTAGTCCTAAATTCAATTATGGGATTTATATATATGGAAAAAAAAATTATTGGGAGTGCTTTTTGCATATACGTAATACGTCTGACTATAACCCAGAAATTGTTAAAAAATTATATTTTTTTTCCTGCTTCGAAATTTTTATGATCTAATTGAATTTCGTTCATTCAATGAGAAGAAACACGACTTTTTTCTCCTCATAAAATGACAGAATGGCCTAACATTCATCCATGGAAAGTATGAAAAAAGTGTTACATGGCATTTTGTACCTATAAGTAAGAGAGAATAATTGAGAGATGCCTCTTGTCTCTGCAGAGCATCTGAAAAAGTGGCAATTAAAATTCAACTACAAGACACTGTTATTTATAAGGATTTATAAGGATAATTCTTATGTAAGAAATGTAGTTAATGAGATAGAGTAGGATGGTGGTTCTATAAGAGTGTGAATCTTACCTGAATAATAGTTTTTTTATGATAAAAACTGTTTTTCAGTAGAAGTTATGTTCGGATAAATTAATTAAATTGCAAAATAACTGTTTTTATGAGAAAAATTTATTTTTTAGAAAAGTTAAAAGTTTGAAGTTTATTTAAAAAACTGTTAGATCCCCACAACCTGTACGAAATAGATTATCATAAAATTATTTTTAAATAAACACATCGAAATATAAAATTGATTCTATTACAATTGATTAACAGTAATCAATTTTTGGTTTAATTACTTTATAGATCCCTATACTTTTTGGGAATTTTCAAATAGGTCCCTGAACTAATATTTCATTTGTAATTAGGTCCCTGAACTAATATTTCATTTGTAATTAGGTCCCTATACTAAAAAAATTTGTAATTGGGTCCTCAAACTTTTATAAAGTTTGCAATTGGGTCGCTGAACTAAAAAAAAAATTAATTAGGTCTCTGAACTTATATAAAATTTTCAATACAGTCCCTAAATTATAAAATTCGTAAGTGATATGTTGAATTGGATGGAATATAACTGATTTCATCCAAGCTGGCTATTTAAGAGTATTTTGGGTGGAAGATGAACCTTGAGATATTGTCACAATAAAATATAGCAAGATGTAACAATATGAAGTGAGATGTAGGAAGTTGCAAGTGAGGAAACTATTTTGGACGAAATTATTTCAAGGAAAGGATATATAACCGTAAAACATAAATAGGGGAAGGAATGAAATATTTGTTCAGATGGAGGAAAAGCAATCACAGATCAAGTTTTGGTTTTTTGACTCAACATTTTGGTCTCTTGTAACCCTAAATACAAATTTGGGGGAATTCCAGGTCACGTTTAACAAAGACTTAAAGACCTCTTCACGAAACTCTACCCCAGACACTCCATTGAAAATTTTATATAAGTTCAGGGATCCAATTAGAAAATTTTTTAGTTCAGGGACCCAATTGAAAACTTTATAAAAGTTTGATGACCTAATTACAAATATTTTTAAGTATAGGGACCTAATTACAAATGAAATAATAGTTCGGGGACCTAATTATAAATTTTAAAAGTATAGGGACCTATTTAAAAATTCCCAAAAAATATAGGGACCTACGGAGTAATTAAACCTCAATTTTTTTCCTAATCCAAACACACACCGAATTTTGTACGCAACTGGCCCACAGGCGTTGAGGATGGCTATTTCATCACAAATTTATAGTTGATGAAGAAAATACAATTTGACCCACACAGGCACACGCGACTCTTCCGATTAATTACTGGGTTTGATACCGATTGAACATAAAGCATATTAGTTTTTTTTTCGTTCTGCATCGAGAAACCTAAGACTGGGACTAATCTCTTTCGGGAGCAGGGGCGGAGGGAGGGGGACCAAGGGATGTCATGGCCCCCCTCCCCATGTTGTCATCTTATTTATATATATATATATATATATATATATATATATATATATATATATATATATATATAAAACAATTAACTCTTATAAAAAATGATTGGCTCAAATTTAATTAAAATAAGTACAATTTCAAATACTTAAATTACACTTGTTTAGAATTCTAAGATAGATACAATTGTTTATATTAAAAAAAAGAAATTGATAAAAATAGTCCACATATGATGATAGATGATTTTTTACTCTATGAAATACCATGTGTACAATTGAAGAAGTGAATGTTTTAGATATAAATTTATTTGAGTAATTTATATTATATTAAGTTATTATGAAATTTGTATCATATAATTTGTTTTTATATATTAGTTAATTTTTTATGAATTAAAGTAGTATATACTGTCAGTGTAAAAAGATTTACACTGACATCCGCTAATATTTTGACATGTGTGCTTTTATTTTAATAACTATGAGAGAGAAATAACAATTACGCTGATTTGTCAAGATATCATTGGATATTTGCGTAAAAAAAATTACACTGACACTGTATAAAAATTAATTAAACTTATTTTTTATTACTATTTCATGTTATGTAAATTAGATTTTGGCCTCCCTCATCGAAATTTTCTGGCTCCGCCCCTGCTCGGGAGTTTGTTCGATATCTCTAAGGGTGGCATCCCTCCCAGCTGAGGTTTTTTTTATACCCAAAACTCGAACTTGAGACCTTGGTTGAGAGACGAGAGGCCTTTAACCACTCACGCCAACCTCAGTTGGTATAAAGCATATTAGTTTAATATTATGAGATCTTATTTTAATAGTTTAATTATTAAGTTTATCCTTGAACTATTTGAGAATTTTCAATTACGTCCATAAATTAAAAAAATTTGTAATTGAGACCCCGAACTTTTATGAAGTTTTCAATTGGGACCCTAAACTTAAAAAAATATTAATTGGGTCCATGAACTTATATAAAATTTTCAATTTAGTCCCTAAAAAAGAAAGATGACTATATAAAATAAAAATAATAATAAAATGATAGATAATGAAATTTAGAAGGAAAAAATTTTGTTTAACATAATAATAAAATGACAAAAGATGAATATGAGAGGAAAAAAACTCACTATTTAAAATAATAAATTTTTTTTTGGTTACAATATTTAAAAAAAATAAAATAATAATAATAATAATAAAATAATAAAATTAAACTTAGTGGTAAAAACTATTGTTTAACATAATAATTAAATGAAAATATATAAATTTGAGAGACAAATTTAGTTCTTGAAATGATAACAAAATAAAGAAATATGAAATTGTACTACAAAATTCATGTTTTTTAACAAATTATTAAGAGATTAAATTGAGTCAAATATTTAATATTTGAAATAATATTAAAATAATAATAATAATAGACATAGCAACCAAAAATATTATTTAGAAAATATTAAAATAATTTAAGATAAACCTCAATTAAAATAAAAAATAAAAAATTAAATTAAATAACTCAAAATAAATTTGACAATCAAATATATTTGTGTTCTCCGTGAGGATTTTGTAAAAAAACTTATGCATTAAGCTGTTAACATGTTAAATGGGTGAAGTGATGCATATTTATAGTTTATATCAATCTTTTAAAAATTGGATCGGTAATTAAATTAGTAAATTGGTTCAAGGTTCAATGGTTTGATCATGGTTTCGTTGAGCCGGTGATAATTAAATATATATATATATATATATATAATATATATATATATATAATATTATATATTATTTTAAATAGTAAACTTAAAAAAAATCAATTTTTAAAGTAACATAAAATAACCATTTTATATATTTCAAGATGAAAAATCAACGAAAAATGATAAATAATAAAAACTCATGTATATGTTTTTTATAACTTATCGATGGACCTTTGTTTGACTAAAAAAAAATATTTTTATAATCAAAAAATAAAAGTTCAATAAAAATTAAAAAAATTAAAATGCCCGGTTCAAACTGGATATGACCACCGGTTTTGGATCGATTTGACCGTTTCTCACCGATTTTAAAATCAACCAGTTTTGGGGGTTCAATGGACCAAATATCTAACTGATTCCCCGTCCAACAGGACAAACCAATCGGTCCTATCCGATTTTCAAAACAATGGTTTATACAACTAAAGTAGGAACAAAAAAAAATTTAATCAAAATAATTTAGGGTGAGGAAATGATGTCACGGTCCGAGGCGGGGAAAATTTTCGGGCTCTATGAGCACTTACAAAGAGATTTACATTACCTCACTCTAAGGAGACTAGTGGGGGCTCGAACCTGCGACCTGTTAGATACGAGATACCGTCATGTTCCACTAGACCAACCACCTGGGGTTAGGAACAAAAAATGTTTCTTTTCTCTTTTCCTTTTTCAGTTCATGCTGGCACTGAAAAGTGGTTATAAGTAAGGGACAACTCTCACCCTATAAGCTAGCTTTTAGGTTAAGTTAGTCCCAAACCCAAATTCTAAGATGGTATCAAAGCCTAGATCCGTTGGGCTACCTGTTGGTGTAAGCCCTAGTTGCCAATCTATTTTGAATAGATCATCATTTGTATCATGAATTTAATCATATATTTGATATATGAATAAGGCATTTATTTATTATGTTATTTGTTTATAGCATAATAAAGTCCTTAGAATAGACAGTTCATTCAGTGAGATATTAAGTACGTGACTTAATCGTGAGACCTCATTGAATAATAGAACGCTATTCTTAAATATCCGTAGTCGAGTATTATTGTTAATTAGGACGACAATAATACATAGAGATTATTATGTGAGTAGACTGATGACCAAATCTCACTGGTCATGGATATGTGATATCAAGTCGGCACACAGGTATAAATATTAGGAGTAATATTTATACCGGATGACCCACTATGAGAATACTTCATAATAGTTATGTAAATGTCATAAGTATTCTCATGGCGACCATAGTGAAGTAGTCCTTCGACTTGAAGTCACTACGATTCCTACATAAGGAGTTGTAGGCTTTAATGCTATCAAACGTCACGCGTAACAAGGTGATCTTAAAGGTAGTTATTGGGCTTGCAATAAATCATGTTGAGGAGTGTGAGTGATGTAGACAGGATTCGACCCTCCTACATAAAAGGGGTAATGTCTTGGGCCCCTCGATAGAGTGAGACGTGAATATGCGTGGCCACGCGGAAGTGGGCCAATATATGATATTGGGCCCGATTGTAATTACACGTCTACTCGGGGATCGAGGAATAAATAATTGAACATAACAAGGATGACACTCTTATGCCTTGTGTTCAATTAAGACATATGGACGAAGGGGACATTTACTGCACGGTAAATTTTGGTCGCGGTAAGGCTAAAATCGGATCACCGATACTCTCACTAATTGGGTAGTAATGATGCATTGCTAGATGCCACTCATTATTTATAATATTTAATATTATAATTAATATTTGATATTATTATAATATTTAATATTATTGCCAACTTAGTGGGAGCCTATAGGGTCACACGCATAGAGCAAATACGGAGCAATTAAATTAATTAAATATGATTTAATTGATTTAAAGGACAATTGGGCTTGTAGTGTACAAAGCCCAATAGGGTAAGCAATTAGGTTAAAGGGAGCTGCCAGCTTATAAATAGTTAGTGCTATCCCCTCTAACCTAGTCTTGCTAACCGTGCCTCCCCGTAGCCGTCAGCTAGCACAAGACGCATAGCTCCGACACCCATTTGCTCGTGTGGACTGAGTAGAGGTGCTGCCTCTTCGTGGTACTGGTGATTGAAAAGTAAAAACACGCTTCAAGAGGTAAACACTGTTTACCATTTGTGATTCATATTTGTAATACGCGATCCATTGGATGATTTTATTCCGCCTTGAGATTTAATTTCAAAGAGGATAATCTCATGAAAATCCCAACAGTGGTATCAGAGCCTATGGTCGTTATTACCTTGAATTCGTATGTGCTTGTTTGCCTTATTTGATAACATAATTTATTATTTTTGAATATGATTCAATTGAATACATGTTATTTCTGTGAACACATGTTTGTCCTTATTTAGTATATTAGTATATGTATGTTGATATATATGCGCTGAAGAGCTTTTCTGAACTGGTGTTCAATCCTTTTTGAAAAGTTAAAGAAGGATCACTGTGCACAAAGCATTCACGTCAGTGTACGTGAATGTTCCTTTTTTATTTTAACAAGACATTAGTTCTTAATGTTCAGGACTATAAATTGATTGAATTGATATGGAAGTTCAATTCAAAACAATTTGAAATTGTACTCCTCCAATCTCGCGTGCGCTGGTTTAATGAGATTGAATTTTTTAATTTTTTTTTAATTTGAAAGCAATCAAATTAGTAGCAACTAGCAAGATACCCGTGCATTCGCATGGGTCATTTAGTATTTATGCATGTTTAAAATGGACATGCACATAAAATTATACAGTTACTTAAGAATCAAACATAGGTTGATAGGAAAAATAAAATCTTGTTAATATCAAATCAATTGACTATAATATTAACATCATGAACAATGTCACACTATAAGAAATTTCAAAGTTTTGCAAGGTTAGCATAATAATGAATAAGGATTTTTTTTATGAACATAATGAATGCGGAATTCACATCATGATAATATTAACATAACCAACTTCGATTCAATAATATCATCACAATTTGCCAAATCAACCATCTAAGCTTTCTTTTCTTGTAAACGTAAACTTGTCTATAACCATCTTTCTACTCTTATAAAGTTGTATCGTATTTTTGCTGATTAAAATAAGTTTAGTAACTTTTATTAGGAAAAAAATAATCGGATTTAAGAACTCTTGATGAAGTTTATAATAAAAAATGATGACCACAGTTGTTTTAGAAGCTTTTCAAACAACTATTCGTAAAGAAGAATATCAAGATGAACATTGTTGATCTTCAAGTTAATAATATTAACATAACGAACTATCTATGCATATTTCACATTCATGTTTAGCACTATAAAACCTCCTCGCATATGTGTCACCTTCATGTAAATTATGTTGTCAAATATGTCTTTTTGATAGGCACCACCCATTATATTGCAACCGCAACACACACAGAAGCAGAAATAAATAAATTATCATAGAAATGTTATACAATTATTTGAAGAAAATAGAATAAAATCCATTGTAGTCGGAATTCATGTTAAATCCATAAAACTACAGAGGGCTGGGCTCGCAACCTTCAAGGGGTCTTTTAGAATGTCATTAGTTTACCAAACTAAATATATAAGTATTTTACTTAAACCATGAAGTCAGGTTTTCAAGGGCTCTTATGCAAAGGTTTACTTAAACGTTTGGCCTTATACAATGAAAGTAATAGAAATTCATATAAAATGTGGTTGTCAATTGAGAGACTAGTAACCAAAATATTTACTCGGGAATATATTCTTGCTTCTCATGAGCTACATTCCTCACACATGCATTGTAAGTGTTCGTTGCAACAACAACATTTCTCAGCAAATTCTAATATGTTGTGAACTGGGAGAGCATCTCAGTTCACCAAATACCAATTATAAACACGAACATATATCTTAATCAATTGAAAGAGTAATTGAGATAGAGCAGCCAACAAAAATGGTAATGGCATTTAATCAAGCCCATTATTATCTTCCAAGCAAGATCTGGTTGAAATAACCCAGATTAGGAATCGAAGCTAAAAGAATTTGTATTTAAAATTTAATCCAAATTTGGCTCTTCCCTCGTTATCTCTTAGGATTTGAAACAATCGTTAGGAATTAGAACCTTGGCTTAATCAATTGAGCCAACTTGTTGTCTCTATGTTACACTGGTAGTGTACTATTGGCTATGGTCCCTTGAATTGACTCACACCTTTATATCATATTTTTCTTTTCTTTGATAGAATATTTTAATTATCATCCTTTCGAAAGATTATGTTTTCTATATTTATTTTTATCATTGAAAGAAAAAATACCTTGTGTAAAAATACATTTCGACTATATTATTACCAAAATAAAGAAATTCAATTCGATTATGACCTCACTTGTATTTAGCTTTTGAAGGGTTTGAAAGAGTGTAATATAAACAAAGCAATAATGTAGTATTATAGTAAGTGTAAGATATTTATATTGATCTAAACATGTTCCTGCTATCAAAAACGAAACACACAAGATCAATAGACCAAATGCGGAATAAATGGAACCGTGACATACCTCCCGCCATTGTCACGTAATCTGATGTGCGTGAGTCTTCTCTGTTTTTGGCTCTTCCAAACCTTAACTCTCACTCACAGATGGTGTATATTCGTATAGAATTCGTAGAGAGTAGGCTTAGGGACCAAAAACAATTCTTATAGCCATTCTACCATCAAGAATGCTTCAACTATTACCATTGTCAATAATGGTGATTCAAGGCCATTCATCACCAAAATATTTGTAATGTATGGACCACTTTAATGTGAATTTTATACCTAATGAAAGTGTAACAGAAAATCAAATTAAATAAACGTTACATTCTCCCACTTGGTCCAATACGTTTGACTCATTAACTTAAGCGAGTCATCAAACAACTTTCTTAAGAAACAAACACGTGAATCATAGCGATAGTTCCTCTAAGAGCGAGTATTATCATCCATGTATTACAACGTATTTTATTTCTCAAGTGTATACTTAATGTGGTAACAAAAACTTAATGAATAAACCCTATGTTTATTCTTGGTCCAAAATAAATATATTTTCTCAAATAAATTAAGTGCACATGAATATGAGAAAACATCAATGTATAAGAGTTTCATTCAAAACTGAATGTATACAATCATAAAGCGGAACCAAGTCCCATTTTCTCTGTATGATCCTTAAATTTTATTGGTGGCATGCCCTTAGTCAAAGGATCAGCGATCATCAACTCAGTGCTAATGTGCTCAATGACCACTTTCTTATCTTTTACACGTTCTCTAATGGCTAAGTACTTAATGTTGATGTGTTTACTTCGACTTCCACTTTTGTTATTCTTAGCCATAAAGACAGCAGCTGAATTATCGCAGAAAATTCTCAATGGTCTAGAAATAGAATCCATAACTCTAAGACCAGAAATGAAGCTCTTAATCCATACACCATGTGAAGTTGCCTCAAAACAAGAGACAAACTCGGCTTCCATAGTAGATGTAGCAACCAATGTCTGCTTAACACTTCTCCAAGAAATAGCTCCACCGGCCATTAGGAAAATGTATCCTGATGTTGATTTGCGAGAATCAACACAGCCAGCAAAGTCTGAATCGGAGTAGCCAATCACATCTAGTTTGTTCGTCTGTCTATATATGAGCATGTAATCTTTGGTTCCTTTAAGGTACCTCATCACCTTCTTAGCAGCTTTCCAGTGGTCAATACCTGGATTACTCTGATATCTTCCTAACATCCCAACAGCAAATGCAATGTCGGGCCTTGTGCATACCTGAGCATACATAAGGCTTCCAACAACAGAAGCATAAGGAATGTTTTTCATTTGTTCCCGCTCAAAATCATTCTTTGGGCATTGGTTCAAATGGAACTTATCACCCTTCACAATGGGAGCAACACTTGGTGAAGAATCCTTCATCCGAAATTTCTCTAAAACCTTGTTGATATAGGTTTCTTATGATAGACCTAAAATACCTCGAGGTCTATCCCTATGGATCTTAATGCCAATGACATAAGATGCCTCACCCATATCCTTCATATCAAAATTCTTAGAGAGAAATTGTTTCACCTCATGCAACAAACCTCTATCATTGGTTGCAAGTAAAATATCATCCACATATAAAACAAGGAAACAAATTTTACTCCCACTGACCTTCTGGTATATACATTGGTCCATAGGATTTTCAACAAATCCAAACGAAGAAATTATCCCATGGAACTTGAGATACCACTGACGGGAGGCTTGCTTTAAACCGTATATGGATTTTTTAAGCTTGCAAACCAAGTGCTCACCATCACTAGAGGAGAAACCTTCAGGCTGTTTCATAAAAACCTCCTCCTCTAGATCACCATTAAGAAAAGCTGTTTTCACATCCATTTGTTGCAACTCAAGGTCAAAATGAGCAACTAATGCCAAGATGACACGAAGAGAATCTTTCTTAAATACTGGAGAAAAAGTCTCTGTGTAATCAATTCCTTCCTTTTGAGTAAATCCCTTAGCAACGAGTCTCGCTTTGTATCTCTCAATGTTACCTAATGAATCCTTCTTGGTCTTAAAAGACCCATTTACAGCCAATGGCCTTTCCTCCATTAGGTAACTCTACAAGGTCCCAGACACTGTTGCTTTTCATGGAATTTATCTCATCTTTCATGGCATCGTACCACAAACTTGACTCTTTGCAACTCATGGCTTGTGCACAAGTTTCAGGATCATTCTCAGCTCCAACATTATAGTCAGATTCTTGTCGATACACTACATAATCACTAGGAATAGCCGATTTTATTTCCCTAGTAGATCTCCTTAATGCTGGATCAACATTCTCTTGTGGATCATGTTGTTCAGCTGGTTGTTCATCAATTTCAGGCATTTGATGTTCAACTTGATCAACTGGATTATCAGCAGCTTGTGGAATCTCAATGACTGGTTGTTCAACATCCATTTGAACTTGAGGGGAGTTATGAACAATAACCAATATATCACTTGAAGTGGAAGGTTGAGACTCTATATGATCATTTACAGAAACTAAGTCCCTGAATTGAATCACTCCCACTGAACAAGTCATTTTCAAGAAACTTGGCGTTTCTTGACTCCACAATCCTAGTAGTGTGAGATGGACAATAAAATCTGTAGTCTTTAGACCTTTCGGCATATCCAACGAAATACCCCACTAATGGTCCTCGGGTCCAATTTCTTCTCTTGTGGGTTATAAATCCTCACCTCAGACGGACAATCCCAAACGCGCATATGTCGCAAACCCGGTTTCCAACCTTTCCATAATTCAAAGGGTGTCTTTGGAACAGCCTTGGTTGGAACCCGGTTTAATATATACACAGCCGTCTTTAGTGCTTCAGCCCACAAAGATTTAGGAAGATTGGAGTTGCTAAGCATACTCCGCACCATGTCCAATAATGTTCGGTTTCTTCTTTCTGCAACACCATTCTGGTCCGGAGAACCAGGCATGGTGTATTGGGCAACAATCCCATGTTCTTGAAGAAACTTAGCAAAGGGACCAGGTGCTTGTCCACTCTCAGTATATCTACCTTAATATTCCCCACCTCTATCTGATCTCACTATCTGTATTTGCTTTCCACATTGGTTCTCAACTTCAGCCTTAAAGACTTTGAAGGCATCCAATGCTTCGTTTTTATTATGAAGCAAATAAATATACATATACCGTGAGTAATCATCAATAAAGGTGATAAAATATTTCTGACCATGTGCATCCATGTCTGGACAACATATATCTGTATGAATTATTTCTAATATGTTCGAACTCCCATTAGCACCTTTCTTATGTATGTTGGTCTGCTTTCCCTTAATGCAGTCCACACATGTTTCAAAGTCAGTAAAATTAAGAGTACTAAGTACTCCATCTTTCAGTAATCTTTTAATTCTCTCTATGGAGATATGTCCTAATCTCCGGTGCCATAACATAGAGGAATTCTCATCAATATTACACCTCTTAGTACCAGCGTGAACATGCATAGAACAATTAGTGGCGTCATTTTCCAAATTAATTCGATAAAGACCATTAGACAAAATACCATTCCCGACACAATCAGAATTATGAAATAAACTAAATGATGTGTCCTTGAAATTAAAGGAATATCCAAATGGTACGAGTCTGGAAACTGAAATCAAGTTTCATGAGAAACTTGGAACATAAAAGGTCCTTTCTAATTTTAAAATAAAGCCACTACTTAAAGTTAAAATGCAAGTTCCAATAGCCTCCACATGTGAGCCCATCTTGTTTCCTGATAAGATGCTTTGCTCACTTCCCACTGGCTTCCTTAGGTTTTGCATACCCTGCAAGGAGTTTGCAATATGGATTGTTGAACCAGAATCAATCCACCGGGTGTTAATATTAACATTAGCCATATTAGATTCATAACAGACAAACGAGATTGAATTACCTTTCTTCTCAAACCATTTTTGGAACTTAGGGCACTGCTTCTTCATGTGTCCCCTCCTTTTGCAGAAAAAACACTTTGCTTCTTTCTTAATATCAGCTTGAGGTGGTATTCTGCTATTCCCCTTTTGATTGGCTTGAGTTTTTTCAGGTTTTACAGCTTTGTTCTTCCTGCGATCAGTTGTCAGCAATGCACTTTCACCCAACTCCATCATAAGCCTTTCTTCTTCTTGAACACACATGGTCATTAATTCATTGATTGACCATTTATCCTTATGTGTGTTGTAAGAAATCTTGAAAGGCCCATACTCCTGCTGAAGGGTGTTCAGAATGTAGTGCACCAGGAAGGACTCAGATATATCAACCTCGAGTTTCTTAAGTTGAGCTGAAATGTCACGTATTTTCATTACGTGCTCACGCACACCTTTCACACTGTTGAGTCGGTGAGAAGAGAACTTCGTGATCAGGGTGCTTGCCAATGCCTTTTCAGAAGTGACGAACTGTTCGTCAATGGCTTTCAGCAAATCTCGGACTTTCTCATGCTGATCGACAGAACCACGTATTCCAGCTGAGATCTTAGTCTTAATGAACATCACACTGAGCCGGTTGGATCGCTCCCACCGCTCATATAGTGCAACTTCAGCCGAAGTGCTTTCATTAGTAACTGCAGGAGGTTCGTCCATCCACCCCAGATGGAGGAGAATCCTCTCCTTCCATATCTTATAGTTATCTCCTCCGAGCTCGGGAATGTCACATCGGATATCAGAAAAATTAGCAGGTTGAGAAGCTGCATTAAATCCAAAAACTCATGTCAAAAATTGAGGCATATAAAACTAAATTGTATGTTTCACCAATGTAAACATGCAAAAAATGAATCTTGTGACATAAAAATTGCCTGTGGGCTAAACTTTTAATTCAAGTAGATCCATATGTACTTCATGATAGAATTGTCAAATTATTTACTTAATTTCATACTTTGTGAGTACAAAATAATTTGATTTTTAATCCTAATATTTTTTTTTTATGATAAAACTATCAAATTATGTACCAATTCATAATTCCTGTGGGCAAATTATGAAAATAATCTGACACTTTATCCTGGTTAATTATATAAATATAATAAAAATTCCTGTGGGACAAAATTCATTATACTAAGTATAATTAATCACAATATAATGTCTAATTCCTTATGTGATCCTAAATAAAACTTAATATATAATTTTAATTAATTAAAGATGTTGTGGCCATTCTATAATTAACTAAAATTATAAGGATCGCTAGACAATAAAATTAAGTTTTATGAGAATAATCTTAATTATACACATTCTAATAATATCAAAACTTAATGATATAATTGTGTATAAACAAAAGTCTCACAAAAATTGCATAATAAAAACATAATATTATGCACATAATTTAATCCTATGCACAAAATATTAAGCTCAGCACATAACATTTATTCATGCATAATATGAGCACTTAATCTAGATTGCACATATAATAACAAAATCATATAATATATGAACAGAAAACAACAGAAACACAATATATTAACATAAATTGACCAAAATAGCAAAACTTGCACTCTGGTGCAGTGGTCAGGCGCTCCAGTCTGTGACCCTCTGTCTGCATGGTCACAGGTTCGATTCCGTGAGCCTGCAAAACTGATTTCGTTACTGTTCATCTTCAACCTCTAGCGGTTTGTTTTGAACCGTTTTCGACCCAGCTCGTGACCCGATTTGTTCTATGAGTTCTGGGCATCATTTTGTGCATTTTTAATCACAGATAACATAGAAATCAACCAAACTAATGATTTCTAATCATATTTTGCAACAAAAAGCTCTAAAACTCATAATGAAAACAAATCTCAAAAAAATACCGAAACCCGGAAAATCGAAACTAGACAAGGCAGAGGCATTCCATGGCTCTGATACCAAATGTAAGATATTTATATTGATCTAAACATGTTCCTGCTATCAAAAACGAAACACACAAGATCAATAGACCAAATGCGGAATAAATGGAACCGTGACGTACCTCCCGCCATTGTCACGTAATCTGCTGTGCGTGAGTCTTCTCTTCTCTGTTTTTGGCTCTTCCAAACCTTAACTCTCACTCACAGATGGTGTATATTCGTATAGAATTCGCAGAGAGTAGGCTTAGGGACCAAAAACAATTCTTATAGCCATTCTACCATCAAGAATGCTTCAACTGTTACCATTGTCAATAATGGTGATTCAAGGCCATTCATCACTCAAATATTTGTAACGTATGGACCACTTTAATGTGAATTTTATACCTAATGAAAGTGTAACAGAAAATCAAATTAAATAAACATTACAGTAAGCACTATTGCATGCAATTAATAACCATATCCCCACGTAGCACTATAGTCATCACAATCTTGTATGTTTTCTTGCTTAGGGAGAGATTATTTCCTTAAGTCATTTTGCAGATTTTTTTATCAACATCAAGTCAACCTCTAGCTCACTTCACTCGCTTGTTCAACAATTAAAACATGATCGAAAAAATTCACCACTTGTAATATACTAAAATACGCATGAATGATTGCCAAATCTTGCCAATTCAATTTCCTTTTTCTTAATGAAGACATTATCTGAGCAGTTTTCTTTCTTTATTATTAGGAAAATTGAAATAGCTTAAAACTATATTCAATTTTTCAATTATTTTTTTCATAAAATAACTAAACTGAAATATCTACTTGTAACGTCATTAGTGATCCCTTAAAAGTTCATAATTATCATGAAAATAATTATAAATAGTGATCACTTGTCAAATTTACCGACCCTTTTTTAAGTTTGTTTTTATAATTCAAAAAACCTTAGGCTCATTTTCATACTCTTACTCAAAAAACTATTTGCATTGAAAAACTTCACAAAAAAAATTTTTTGAATCTAGAGAACCTAGAAATGAACAGATAAATTAAGTACAACCTTGAAACTAAGACAGATTAAATGAATACTGAGGGAGGTAGAAAAAATCATATCAGCCTTACATTGCTTTTATTGGGGAACGATTTGAAGTTTTGAAAGAACCAACCATTTGAAGGAAGTTACAGGTCTTGATGGTGAGAGGTTTATGACGTGGGTTGCGGCAGATTTTTTTCCAAAACACGAACCAAGCATCGATCTTGAGCTTCCTCTGTCCGTTCTCGTCGTGGATATAAGATGAAAATGGAGGTTCAATGCTTAGGAAAGAAAAAAAGGAAACATGAAAAAATAAGAGGACTGAGTTTTGTGATCTGGGCAGGAAACAACGCATCCCATCCAACAACTTTTAGCAGAGGAGCAGCAATTTTTATGGAATGGGAGAAGAAATCTCGAGAAGCAGCAAAAGTATCATCAGATGTACTCCATCTGGACTCAATTATAAGCAAAATTAACTAACTTCACGCTTATTAAGGAAATTAGTTAATTTAGTTTAATTGTCATCTATCCTTTAATTGTCTTGGGAGTGTACACTGATCTCGAAAAAATAAAAGGAGAATTGATTGGATTGGTTAATTTTCTTTATTCTTGAAACAATGACATTAAGAGCCCATTTATTATTGCTTAGTATTTTGTTAAAAAAAATCATTTTTTAAAATTTTTTAGTGTTTTGTTTTTGCTTCTAAAAATAATATTAAGCTGAAAAAAAATCATTTTTAAGGTTAAAATGAAAAATACAAACACAAATTTGCTTATATTTTATTTTAAATCTCTAAAAAATAATCACTAAATTATTTTAACAAAATTATTTATTTTTAATCTTAAACAAACGGACGCTAAATAGAGTTGGATTTGTTGACTTTTGCTTATATTTGAGTCCAAAAAAGTTAGGTAATTTTTTTTTATAATTGAGTGTAGAGAGAGTATTACAAAAGTATTCTTATGAGATGAGATGAGATGAGAAAGAAAAGGAAGCAATGCAAAATAGAGGGAAAAATTTTAATAAGAAACTGACACGTGTTAATAGGAGGGTTCACTTTTCTAAAATAGGATAGATGAGTAGAGATAAGTCCAGGCCTTGCATGATATTCGGTATTATGTGATATTTAGATAATTGATTTCAATTTGGAATTTGAAATAGGCAATATCTTGCCTTTGATTTTGAATTGGCATGACCAGTATGTTATTACGTGATTTAGTCTTTGTTGATTGATATTTTCATTCAATGACCATTAATGGCCTGTTTGTTTTCCGCCGGTTCTCCGTTGCGTTCAGCATTCACGCGTTCCGAGGCAAGAAATCCAGCATTTCCCCAAAGCTCAATTCTCCTGCATTTGCGAAACGCAACTCCAAACGGAGTTTGGATCTTCAAACAAACAGGCACTAAGTCTTACTTTTGAATTTGAATACTAAGTAAAAGTGTTTTACTTTTTGAAACAAGGATCCGTGTAGGGATCAAGAAATTAAATTCAAAAGTTTTCAATTTAAAATCATCTAATATTAATAATAATAATGTTATTATTTATTAATAAAAGGTTATTATTATTATTATTATTTTATTATTGATTTATTATTAAATATTTTATTGTAAGGTATATGGTTATGGCCCTAGATTATGGTGTTATTTATTTGGGGTAAATACGACCTGCGTGTCGTGATTTATTTATTTAAATGCGGCATGCGTGTCGTACCTTTTAATTATTTATTTAATTTTAAATAAATGTAAATCTTCAAGTTGAAGAAAAGGCAACACCAAATGATGACGTCGTGGGAGAGGCTTGAGAAGCTTGCTCGAGGGTCAACGAATTGTAATAAATTAGTTATTTAATTCTTATTTTTTAGGAGGCCATAACTATATTACCTTATCTTATATGTTTATGTATGAGATGCATGAAATGTATGGGATGTATATTTTTGTATGTGATGCATGAAATGTATGTATACATGTATGTTTTAAATGTTATATATGTTTGTTAAATGTATGATAGCATGTATGCATGTATGCTGAGAGACGCTTTGTATGTGATACAACGCCGGTGAGATCATTTTAATAAAAATCCCTTAAAAGGAAATATTAAGTTTAAGAGCCTTCCAATGCGTGACACTCATCAAGACTAATATCGAATGAGTATAGGTCCGGCAAAGCGGAGTGCATTTTTCTATACTAGTAAGGTGCGATGGGGCAATTGTAATGTTCAACTACCAACCAATGGGCTTGACTTAACTGGGTCGAATTCAATAGGATTGAAATGGGCCTAGAGGCAGGGAGTTGGGCTTTAATTCATAGAGATGAATTAGAATAAGAGTTATTCACCCAACTGATTCAAGAGTTACATAAGATGTAATTGGAAATGAGTTTCCTACCTAAATAACTAAGTTTTGGGAGATCAGCCAAAGTTGACTCAAAACGAGGTGAAATATGGATCTTGGTCTCACTAGAAAATCTTCCAACGGGATTTTCCGAGTCAATGATGAAGGTCATTGATTTGAGTAAAATAGTGGGAGCATATTTAATAAAAGACCTTATTAAATATGTTTTATCATGATACTTATATTTTGCATATTTCTATAATTAGAATTACCATGAAATATGACACTAAAACTTATTACTGCGAGTTGTCCTTGAGAAGGACAAGATATCGGGAATTAAATTTCTGGATTGGTACAAGAATTTGAGGATTGTCCTCAAGTGCGAGAAAGAGCTGTATGTCTTTGAGCAAATAATTCTTGAGCAACCAGTTCCTACTAGGATCGAAATGGATGCTTACGAGAAGCATCAAGACAATGTCCTAGATGTAGGATTCCTCATGCTTGCAACCATGAAGGTGCGTGATATGATCATGCACCTCATAATGCTTTGTTGAAAGCATGCAATGCATAAGAACCACAAGTCATCCCGACCCTTTTCAGTTGCAAACTGATAGAAGGGAAATCCCGATAGTTATGATGTGCTTCATATTATTGAGTACATTAAGAACTTCATAAAATGAGATTTCTTTTAGGACAAATGTTGGCCAGTGATATGATCTTGCAATTGTTGCCGGATTGTTATAGTCAATTCATTATGAACGATTCTGACAGACCTTTACTTGAGATTGTAGGAAGTTGAGAACTTCCGAGCAGAGTCTCTTTAGTAAAATAGGGTAGACTACTGTGATAGTCTTGAAAAGGAAAGTTTTAAGCCTGCTAAACAAGGAGAAGAACAAGGGCAAGAACAAGTTCAGGTCCAGTACTTCTATTTTGGAGCTAATAGGCAAGGTTGCAAAGGAAGGCAATTACTTTCATTTCGGTTTGACCGGACATTGGAAAGGCTGCCAAATGATACAAGAAAGAGCATAAGAAAGGGAAAGGAAGTATGACTTCCTTTTTGAGCATTGTGTTGTAGAAGTCAACCAACTTCAAAATCATGGGTATTTGATATCACATGTGGAACTCACATTAATGTGAAGGATCAAAGGGAGTAGGACGTTGACTAAAGGCAAAGTCAACTTGTGAATAGGAAATGGAGCAAAAGTTGCTGCATTAACTATAGAAGTTTTTGACTTTGCCTTCGAGGCCTATATTAGAACGAAAATAAGTGTTATTAAGTTCTAGCTATTGGTAGAAACATCGGTCACATGATATTTTCTATGCTAGCAAGTTTTTGGATAATGGACTTTGTGTCCTTAATCCTCATATGCCCATTTATAATATAAATACGAAAGGGTCAAACCAAGTGATTTGAACCCTACATGCCTTTGGCATTGTCATTTAGGCAGAATAGGTGAGAAACGCATCTCCAAACTCCATAAAGATGGACTCTTGGAATCATTCAATTATGAATCGTTTGATGTATGCGAATCTTGCTTGTTTGGGGAATATAACTAAGGCCCTATTCACCGGGTAAGGTGAAAGGACCAGTGATCTTTTGGGCTTGATACATAGCAATGTATGTGGGCTCCTAAACAAGTTTGCTAGAGGTGGTTTTCCTTACTTCATCATATTTACTGATGACTTTAGTAGACATGGATTTGTGTATGACACAAGTCAGAAACTTTTGAAAAGTTCAAAGAGTTTAAAAATGAAGTAGAGAACCAACTTGGCAAAAGTATTAAGGTCATACGATCAGATCGTGATGATGAATACTTAAGCCAAGAGTTTGATGACTATCTGAGAGAGTGTGTGATAGTGTCCCAACTCACTCCTCCTGGAATACCACAATGGAATGGTATGTCCGAAATGAGGAATCGCACCTTGTTAGACATTGTACAATCCATGATAAGTCATTCAGACCTTTTTGACTCTTTCTGCGGCTTTGCTCAACTAACAGCTGGATTCACTCTTAACCGTGTTCCATCTAAGGCGATTGAAAAGACTCCATATGAGATATGGATGGGCCGAAGGCCGAATTTGTCATTTATGAGGATTTGGGTATGTTAGGGTGAAACGTCTTATGACTGATAAACTTGGGCCCAAATCAGATAAGTGTATATTTGTGGGAATCCTAAGGAAACCAAAGGATATTATTTCTACAATCCCTTCGAGGACAAAGTGTTTGTTTCTAGAACTGGAGTGTTCCTTGAGAAGGAATATCTCTAAAGGAGATAGTGGGAGGATTGTAGAACTTGGAGAAATCCAAGTACCACAAAATATTGACCCACCTACAATGGAACAGGAACCGGTTCCATAAGATGTTGTGGTTGAACCACCGGTTCAAGTAACACAAGACTTGCGTGGGTTTAACAGGCCACGTCACTAACCTAAGAGATATGGACTTCTCCTGACTTAGGAAAGTGATGTGCTGCTCATGGATCAATATGAGCCTGTAACCTACCAGGAGGCCATAATTGGGCCGAAATCTGAGAAGTGGCTTGAGGCCATAGAATCCAAAATGGAATCCATGTACACAAACCGGGTATGGACCTTGTTGAGCCACCCGAAGGGGTAAAACCCATAGGGTGCAAGTGGGTCTTCAATGAGAAGACTGACATGGATGGCATGGTGAATACCTTTAAAGCACGACTGGTTGCAAAAGGTTTCAAGAAAAATCATGATGTAGACCATGATGAAACTTTCTTCCTAGTAGCGATGCTCAAATCCATTCGGATTCTACTTGCTATTGCTGCATACTATGACTAGAGATCTGAAAGATGGATGTCAAGACTTCATTCCATAGCGGGAATCTCCTCGAGGATGTGTACATGACACAACCCGAGGGTTTTGTCGATCCAAAGGATGTTGGAAAGATATGTAAGTTGCAGAGATCCATTCATGGATTAAAGTAAGCTTCCAGAGGATGGAATCCTCATTTTGATAAAGTTGTAAGACAGCTTGGATTTATCAAGAATGAGGATGAACCTTGTGTGTACAAGAAGGTTAGTGGGAGTAAGATTGTTTTCTCATTTTGTATGTGGATGACATACTACTTATCGAAAAGATATCCCTACACTGCAAAATGTGAAAACACGGTTGGGGAATTGTTTCTCGATGAAGGACTTAGGCGAGACTTCCTACGTGCTAGGAATCAGGATCTATAGAGATAGATCACTGAAGTAGCTGGGCCTTAGTCAGAGTACATTATGTACTTGCATACTTTGAGTGTGACAAGAAGGTACCAATTAATATCAGTGAAAGTCATTGAATTATAATTAAGTAAATCCTTAAGTATCTGAGAAGAACTGACTTAAAAAATGAATGTGAGGAAGAAGCCGTTGTAAGGTGTTACATCGACATTGTTTCCAAATCGATAAAGGTTATTTCAGATCGCAGTCTGGATTTGTGTTTTATCTTAATGGTGGCACTGTATAGTTGGAAAAAGTTCCATGCGCGAGACAGTTATAGATTTCATTACAGAGGCCAAGTATATAGTTGTCTTAAATGTTGATTTAAAGGCCGTTTGGATTGGCAAGTTCATTTAGGAATGATTCCTAACTTTGCGAACTCCATTGATCTCATTACGATGATGATGGAGTAATCGCATAAGCTAAGGAAACATGATCTCACCAGCGATCCGAACATATACTTAGGTGCTTCCATCTCATTCGATAGATGATCGATAGAGGAGAGATGCGAACATGTTCAAAATGACAACACTAAATAATCCCCTAATGGAGTCTCTTGCTTAGTGATAGCATGACACTCACACTAGATCAATGGGTGCTAGATTGATGCCCGATTGGCTCTAGTGCTAGTGGGAGATTGTTGGTGTAAGCCCTAGTGGCCAATCTATTTTGAATAGATCATTATTTGTATCATGAATTTAATCATATATTTGATATATGAATAAGGCATTTATTTATTATGTTATTTGTTTATAGCATAATAAAGTCCTTAGAATAGACAGTTCATTCAGTGAGATATTAAGTACGTGACTTAATCGTGAGACCTCATTGAATAATAGAACGCTATTCTTAAATATCCGTAGTCGAGTATTATTGTTAATTAGGATGACAATAATACATAGAGATTATTGTGTGAGTAGACTGATGACCAAATCTCACGGGTCATGGATATGTGATATCAAGTCGGCACACAGGTATAAATATTAGGAGAAATATTTATACCGGATGACCCACTATGAGAATACTTCATAATAGTTATGTAAATGTCATAAGTATTCTCATGGCGACCATAGTGAAGTAGTCCTTCGACTTGAAGTCACTACGATTCCTACATGAGGAGTTGTAGGCTTTAATGCTATCAAACGTCACGCGTAACAGGGTGATCATAAAGGTAATTATTGGGCTTGCAATAAATCATGTTGAGGAGTGTGAGTGATGTAGACAGGATTCGTCCCTCCTACATAACAGGGGTAATGTCTTGGGCCCCTCGATAGGGTGAGACGTGAATATGCGTGGCCACGCGGAAGTGGGCCAATATATGATATTGGGCCCGATTGTAATTACACGTCTACTCGGGGATCGAGGAATAAATAATTGAACATAACAAGGATGACACTCTTATGCCTTGTGTTCAATTAAGACATATGGACGAAGGGACATTTACTGCACGGTAAATTTTGGTCGCGGTAAGGCTAAAATCGGATCACCGATACTCTCGCTAATTGGGTAGTAATGATGCATTGCTAGATGCCACTCATTATTTATAATATTTAATATTATAATTAATATTTGATATTATTATAATATTTAATATTATTGCCAACTTAGTGGGAGCCTATAGGGTCATACGCATAGAGCAAATACGGAGCAGTTAAATTAATTAAATATGATTTAATTGATTTAAAGGACAATTGAGCTTGTAGTATACAAAGCCCAATAAGGTAAGCAATTAGGTTAAAGGGAGCTGCCAGCTTATAAATAGTTAGTGCTATCCCCTCTAACCTAGTCTTGCTAACCGTGCCTCTCCGTAGCCGTCAGCTAGCACAAGACGCATAGCTCCGACACCCATTTGCTCGCGTGGACTGAGTAGAGGTGCTGCCCCTTCGTGGTACTGGTGATTGAAAAGTAAAAGCACGCTTCAAGAGGTAAACACTGTTTGCCATTTGTGATTCATGTTTGTAATGCGCGATCCATGGGATGGTTTCCTTCCGCCTTGAGATTTGATTTCAAAGAGGATAATCTCATGAAAATCCCAACACTACCTGCAGATGTTTAGTCTTGCAAACTTCATGCTCCAGATGTCCAGTCCTGGACGTGAGGGGGGTGTGTTGAAGTCTTATATTGGATAATGATATGGCACTGAAGAGTGTTTATAAGTAACAGTCAATCCTCACTCTATAAGCTAGCTTTTGGGATTGAGTTAAGTCCAAACCCAAATTTCTAATAATATTTGCCTCGTGGCCACGGCTAAGGCTTCATGCACAATCCCAACAGAAGCCCCACTAATTGTCTAATCTGGATACTGTACATCTAGATATCAAGCTATAGCAAGTCCAATACCTCAAAAGCATCAACAATATAAAATGCTGTGCAATAACCTCCATTTTGGGTGAGTATTAAGTTAATCAAATTTAAGGTTTAGTTAACCAAGGCATAGAAGCATAGTTGTCCCTATTGTTTGCAACAAACTTGACTTTCATATTATTATGCTCCGATCTCTAAAAGACTAATCTAAGACAGCTTATATTTGTAGGGGAATCTATTCTGCTTCTGCACAAAGACAAAGAAGAAAGGGGTAAGGCCAGTTTGGGATTTCCCGCATAATTTATGAGTAAATTATTGGTAATGGACATATAAGTATTTAATTAATCAATCTTCTTTTTCTAGTACAATCTTTCCATATTAAGTCTTAGCCAAATGTTAGTGACATTATCAACTTATGGCCTTGTCTTACCAATTGTATTATTGTGTTTCTTTCACAAGAATTAAGGACCATATTAAGGTTTCAAAAAAAAAAAAAAAAGGACCATATTCAGTTACACTTACATGCCATCATTTATCCATGTCAGATTAATCACAGTTTCAAAAATCATAGCTCATACAGTATAATATTCACTTGATTGGAACAGTAAATTATAATTATCGTATGCTATGAATTTTTATAATCACCCATTTCTTGAATTATGTTTATGCACATGCTTAATAAATTGAGCATGTTGTTGTGGTCCAATTCTTTCTGGATTTTTTTTATGTGCTATCTGTCAAATTAATTATTTCAACCAATTATTTGATAGTTACTAGTACAAACAAAATATTTAATGTTTGTCTTTTTATTGGATTTTGCATATAAAGTGGAAATGATTCAAGGTTTCAAAATAATTAAGTGTTTCTGTTAAAATATTTTGAGATCATGCAGCTGATTTGCCAAAGAAAAGAAAATTAGTTCATAGATATTTTAATTTTTGGATGGTATGTAAACAATATAAATTATTTAAATAAAAGAATCTTCCTAATAATCTAATATTATTGAGAACGTGATGGTCTGACTAATAGATACTTAACCAAGAAATATAAGCAAGATTTTGCTTTGTAATAAAACAAATGAAGGAGGAGCTAGTGTTTCGGGCAATGACAGCGAAGAGAGGATTGGTGTCGGTAGCGTCTGGAACAGTACATATGGAGTGAACCAGAAAAAACTCAAAAAAGTACTTTGCAAAAACCAGCTTTTTTACCCATTCGGTTATATCGTGGCTTTTAAATATTGACAATTCATTTGAACTTCCGTTTATCAGCTACGGTCGGGACCATGGAGCTAAACTGTTCTTATTGTTTCGTTTTTTTTTCCTCCTTAATTTATTTAATCTAAAGTCATATATGCATTTAATTCAACATAAACTATCATTTTTAAGGATTTAATTGATATACAACACTGTCAATGAATAAAAAATTAACACATTATTAAAAATATTTGTTTATTATCTTAACTATATTAAAAGTCAACTGTATTATGATCTTTGATTGATTGACAGTGTAAAATTTTATACTGAAAGTGTATATTAATTAAACACTATTTTTAAATCATAAAATTAAATTTAATGCATTATTATTTGTGTAAAATTATGAAATAATATGGTGTGACACAGTTGGTAGATAACTAGGTCCCTTATGCATGTGGTTAAGGGCCATTAAATGAATCTTAGTCTCCAAAGGTATTATTCTGGAGGATACCATATACTTGTACAATACTATATCATAAATTTTAATTGTTTGATTCTCAACATTTAATTTATTTTAAGAAAGGTTATATTGTTGATAAAAAAAAGAAAGGTTATATTGAAAATTATAAATTAAAAAAATAAAATTTAAATAATATAATAATTAGTATTTAAGTTAATTTTAAAAATAAAAATTTAATAAAACATAGGGGAAAAAATTAACAAAAATAACTCACATTCAAACATTATACAAGAATTATCTCTGAAGTCTGAACCAACAGGGGGAAGAAATGTCTGGGCGTGCAGTGGACCGGAGAACATGCGATTAAAGCCAAGTTTGAATTTGAAAACTGATGGAATCTGTACCCGCTTCCTTGAAGGGTTTTCCACGCTCTCGGTGGGCGCGTGATGTATATGCTAATAACGATTACCAGTAATGCGGCCCACAGAACCAGACAAATTAATTCCTTCATTGATTTCCTCACTGATATTAATTGCTACGTAACTGATCAAAAAAACATTGCTACGTCACCTTCTCTCCCGTCCCTCCATATTTTTAGTTTGATCTCAATTGAGGCTGAGTTTGATAAAAACTAACGGATTATGTATAGTGGATAATGAATAAGCTCGTGAATAGTATATAGTGGATAAGCTAACAGATTGAATTTGAAATGTTTGATAAAACTAACAGTTGGCCCAGATGATTAACGTAAAATTATATAAAAGGACATGTTTGCTTGTTTTTTAATATAAGTTATGTATATGTATTTATATATTGATGATTTATTTTAAAATAATTATCAATTTTAACACTTTAATTTATTTTAAATTATTTATCATTTCAAAGATTAAAATATTAATTTTTTAATTTTAATATTTATTTAGTTTTAGTTATTTTTTATAAATAATATGGAATGATAAAAATAATATTGATTTTTATTAATATTTTAGTTTGTTAGTGAAGGATAAATAAAGAATTTAATTAAGATAGTAAGGATAAAAATGGAAGAAAAAGTGATACGCTATAAGCTCAAACGCTACTTCAAGTAGCATCTGGAAAAAATATTATATGCTAGTAAAAAAACGCTATACGCTAATTTTAAAAACGGTTGTCAAACAGGACTAATTTCTTATCCGCTAAACAATAGCAGTTTTGACAAACCAATGCCTAAATATCTTTAGAAAAGTAAGTTAGAGATAAAAGTGTTTTTATGTCTAAGATAGGAATGTGATACAAAATTATTTTTACGTATATATGTTTAAAAATAACTTTTGTGAACGAATGTTAAATTTTTTTTTATTGTATGAATGTGAGATTTTTTTTTTAGAAATTTGATTTTTGAAAATGTAATTTTCTTAAAAATATAATATTCCACAAACCAAATGTATAATAAAGGTATCACTAACCACTAACCTTTATGTTGTTTCAAAAAAAAAAACCACTAACCTTTATGTACTGATTAAGGAATTTATAAAAAAATAGTAATTCTGAAAAAAAAAAATCATATCGCTTCTTAAAAAAATTAAATATAACATTTTCTCATAAAAGTTGTTTTTCTTAACTCCTTAATTATTTTTTAGGCATTTAATAGCATTTGGATTATCTTAAAACTTAAATTATTATTTGTGATTTAAAAACTTGGAGAATGGTAATAAGAAGCATAAGAACTAAAACGTCAAAAAAAAAAAAAAAAGGAACACCGATTAAAAAAAATTAATTTATATAAAAAAAATAGTGTATTTATTACTTTAAAAATTGTTTCTCTTAGTTTTTTTTAATATAAATCTTCCTTTTATTGAATTCTTAACAAGTTCCCTTTACTTTAATCTTTTTTTTTATTTTTTATCATCACAGTTAAATTTATTAATTACACATATTATTTTTTTTACTGCTTAATTACACATATTATTAGTAATTACTAATTAGGAAAAATATTAATGATGTAAGAGAAAAAGTAAGTTTAAAATTTTACATTATTTTTTACTATAAATTATTTGATAATATTCTTAAAATATTTTAAAATATAAATATAAAAATAATAAAATAAATTTTAAAAATAATAAATATTTAAAATTTGAAGAACACCTCGTAAACATGCTTTTGTCAAAAAAATCTCGTAAACATGCTATTTATAATTCACAAGCATTCTTATATAAATTATGTATTTTATTTGCATATTTAGAATATAATATATAATTGATATTTTACTCTCGTAGTATATTTATTTTAGCTTACAATATATGAGAACTGTAAATTAGGTTGAATGTGATATCATAGAATTTTTTTTAAGTAACCTCATTAAAAAAAATTAAACATCATAATAACCCCTTTCCCAATTATGTATTAAAATGCCCCATTTTTTTGCACCTAGTTGGGAAGTCGGCAATGCTAAAGCCGACTTCCCTATGTAATTTTTTTTTTAACCTAGTGAGAAGTCGGCTTTAGCATTACCGACTTCTCAACTAGGTTTTTTTTTTTTGTTTAAATTTTTTTTATTTAAATTTGATAAAGTTTTAATTTTTAGTTTAATTTATTAGGTTAGTTTAGTTAATTTAAATGTTAATTAGGGAGCTAATAAATTAATTTTATAATAAAAAACATAAATTGAAGAATTAAAAACATTAATTAAAAAATATAATTATTTATATTAATTAAAAATCACATCAAAAGTAAAGCACGCTAACAGAGAAATATACTTCTACGGTTGGGAAGAACTTCCGACACAGTGAGGGCAATTGCTCTTGTTATGACCTGGATTCCGACAGAGTCCACATCTTTTTGGATGGCCTGATTCCCTCATGTCCATTTCAGTACGAATCCGAGAGGATTGTGAACGACCCTTAGGATCTCTCCGCATCTCGGAATTGTGGCACACCGTTAATCCGTCATAGTGTGGCCAATATCCCTCGTTGGGCACCATGACAAATTGTTCTCGGTAATCGTTGAACACATGTGTCAACTTGTACACATCTGCCACTTGATTGTTCCAGTTGAGAATACTGCGTGTACAAGCAGCGAGGACATGCGAACATGGGAGGTGCATTTCCTTAAATTTTCCACAGTCACACCATTTTTCATTCAAGTTCACCCGGAAGTTGCCTGCAGGCCGCCCCTCTCTTGGGTATACCAACTCTTCCACCAATAATTCACTCTGTTGCCGATCGAATGTACGCACATGGTGCGAGTTGGCAACGTCTCAATCCTCCTCGATGGACTTTGTGAGAATTTCAGTATATCTATGGTCGGATTGGATCAATGCGCCAGTCTTCTGTCCCTTTTTGACGAAGTTTTGCACCAGTCTATAATAGGTGGCCTTTACCAACATAGTGATTGGAAGATTTCTAGTTCCCTTGAGTACGTCGTTGATTGATTCTGCAAGATTGGTTGTCATGTGTCCCCAACGACGCCATTCATCCCGAGCTTTAGTCCAGTTTCCCTTGGGGATACGATTTAGCCACCTAGCGCCCATTTGCGTTGTCCCCCAGGTGCCAACACCGTGCAATTTGAAGCCCAGCAACCTCCGAGTCAAACATTTGCTTACCCTACCACAAACCAAGAGCCTCCTCCCCAATGGACCGAAACCATCGACAATCCTCTGCCTCCAGTGACACCGAATTGCTTAGCAATTTATTTGGTGCAGACTTGAGAACACCGGAGTCAGGCACTTGATACATAGACAACATGTACTCGTTTGGCGTTCTGGCATTCCCCTATGAGTGAGTATGATAGTTCTTCAATGCCATATATCGACGAACAATTTTATGACTCGTCGCTGCCAACATCAAATATAAATTTCAATGAGCTCGTGCAGCAAGACGAGCCAACCGCCGGTGACGATGATCAAGAAATTGTCCCGCAACACAGACAACTTCCGCCACGTGACAGACGCCGAAGACGTTGTCGAACTGGACACCATCTTGGGATTAGTTTTCTGTATTGATGGAGTTTAGGTTTTTTAATTTATGATTTAATAGTAGTAATTAATGTATTTAATTCTTAAATTTATGTTTTTAATTATATATTTATTTTTTAATCTCCTAATTAACATGTTAATTAACTAAATAAATCTAACTAATTTTAAAAATTAAAACTAAATAAATTTAATTAATTATTATTATAAATAATTATGTTTTTAATTAATGTTTTTATCTTAAATTTATGTTTTAATTATATAATTAATTTCTTAATCTCATGATTAACACACTAATTAGCTAAGCTAACCTAATTAATTAAACTAAAAAATAAAATAATTAATTATTAATGAGAAAAAAAGTTAAACGAAAAAAAAAAACCCAGTTGAGAAGTGGGAATGCTAAAGCTGATTTCTCTCTAGGTTAAAAAAAAAAATTACATAGGGAAGTTAGCTTTAGCATTGCCGACTTCCCAACTAGATGGAAAAAGTGAGGCATTTTTGTTCATAATTGGGAAAGGGGGTATTATGGTGTTTATTATTTTTTTTTGAGGTTATTTAAAAAAAAATCGATATTATATTCCGGACTAATGTCGTATTTTATGTAAGCACCAAAAAAAAAAATTTGTTTGTTCTTTTCATGGTTTGACTGCTAGTTTTTTTCTTTTTTTCTTTTCATATGACCAATTTTTGGTACTTCAACCCATTTATCTGAAAAATCAACCTAGATCTCCCCTGTTGGTAGATAATATGTAAATTCTACTATAAATTCTCATCGAGATTAGTGATATTTCCTGACCTTACAAGGGGGTGTACCTTCCCCCAATCTAAACTTTTATGTACCAAAAAAAAAAAAACTTATATTACGGAAGCATAATTCTCATGTTAATATGAAATACATTTCAAGACTTTCCCAGTGATAATGATTCAAACTTCTGTTGGCGATGGAAATGTTACACAAGATGGGAAGTAATCGAAAGAGAAAAAAAATTTGAACACCAAAATAAAGACATTATATGGTGTCCCTTTGTTTTTTATGGTGTATTGTTGAAATATATGTATACAAGAAAATAACAAACAAAAAATAAGTGAGAAATAGAAATAAACATATACGATATCATATATGATGTCCAAATTTAGATGTTCAAATAACATAATTATGAACCCATTTTACCCAACAAATAATGATGCCTTGCAATAATCACTTCGATATGATTATTTGCCACGATATTAGAAATAAGATCTTGGCACTAAATAGCGATCATTAACACTGAACTATTTGTCTTAGAGTATCCACTGCGTGCCCTTGATCTTATGTCACTTGCATTGCATTCTAATATTATTATTTGGCAAACCTAATTTGTTAAATAAGAAATAAGTTTAATTATTATTATGTATTGTCAGTGTAAAGTTGTTTACACTGTCAACCAATCACAAATCATGTTATGAATGACTTTTAAGGTGATTTGGATAAGAATCAAAGATTTTCATTGACGTGATGATTTATTATTGGTTGATAGTGTAAAAAATCCTTTATCCTGACAATGTATACCAATTAATCTCATAAGAAATAAGTGTATATTTAGATAGCTGACGTGTTTTTTTTGGGTAGAAATTTAGATAACTGATGTGTAATGATTTTTTTTTAATTGATGATGTGTAATGAATTTTAAATAATAGAAAAAATTCAATAAATTATGTTTGAAAATATTAATTCAAAAAATATTTTGTCAATATTAACAAAATATTAGGATTTAAATTTCCTATCTTGCAGGTAAAGTTCATCTCAAACACAATTTATTTTTATTTAAAAAAAAGGTTAATGAAATGATAGCATTATGACTAAAAAATATTTAATCCTTTTCTTGGTAGAGAAACAAAGGAATTGACAATTTCAAAATTTTATATTATTTTAATTTTATATACTACCATGTCAAAATGAGTTTACATAAATAAATTTATGTATATTTACCAAAAAAAATTATGTACAATTTAATCCTTTTGCAGGTCACTCCCAAGTCCCAAGGAATGAATGTGAAGCATGTAGCTGAGGCCAACAATAACATGTCGCCCATCCCAATACTTTGAAATTTGGTTTTTGGCACACATAAGTGATTTATTTCTAAAATAAAATTAGGTAAGAATTCTTTTTTTAATTTAACCCTCACATCTCCATCTGGCATTGCATTTGCATGCAGCATGAACACGAATATCTTATTTCATCTCTCATTCACTTAGATTATGTCAATTAAAAAATTAATTATATTATTTATTATAAATATATCATATTTAAATAACATAACACAATCCAAGTAGACGAAAGATGAAATAAAACACCATTTTAAAACAAGGTTAAAGTAATGTTTTGGTCCCAATACGTGACACTGATTTTCAATTTGATCCCTATACGTAAAAAGTTATCAATTTAGTCCCTATACGTGACACTGGTTTTCAATTTGATCCCTATACGTAAAAAGTTATCAATTTGGTCCCTATACGTGATACTGGTTTTCAATTTGGTCCTCACCGCTAATTGGTCCCTATATAAGAGGACCAAATTACAAATTATTGTCAGATGTAGGGACCAATTCAACAAAAAAAATTGAAATCGGTCCCTATATGTGACAATTATTTTCAATTTGATCCCTACATGTGATAATAATTTGTAATTTGGTCCCTCTTATATAAGGACCAATTAACGGTGACGACCAAATTGAAAACCAGTGTCACGTATAGGGACTAAATTGATAATCGGTGTCACGTATAAGGACCAAATTGAAAATCAGTGTCACGTATAGGGACTAAATTGATAACTTTTTACGTATAGGGACCAAATTGAAAATCAGTGTCACATATAGGGACCAAATTGATAACTTTTTACATATAGGGACTAAATTAAAAATCACTAACACGTATAGGGACCAAAACATTACTTTAACCTTAAAACAATATCATGAACACCACTTTTCAGTTCACTCCATTTATTATTTTTTATCTTTTTCTCTCTTCTCTTTTCAGTTCCTGACCTGTCCCCTTCACTGCATCTTTTGTCACTTCCTCTCTCTTTGCCTGGTGGAGAACACTGAGCGTTACAGAAGCTGGTAACTTCAGAACAAGAATTTTTTTGAGTTCAAAAAATAACAGACCTTGTTCCTCTTCAATCCTCAACCATTTTCATCCTTTAACTGAATATGGGTTCTTCAACACTTCTTCTTCTTCTTGTTCCCTTCTCTCTTCTGCTTTTCCTCTTGAACCCAACATGGGTTTGTGGAAATGTTGAGCTTAAAGCACTCATGGAGTTGAAAGCCACTTTGGATCCAGAAAGCAATTACCTTTCATCATGGACTATGAGTGGCAACCCATGTGATGGTTCCTTTGAAGGAGTAGCTTGCAATGAAAAGGGTCAGGTTGCAAATGTTTCTTTGCAAGGAAAAGGCCTTTCTGGTAAGCTATCACCAGCTATAGGTGATTTGAAGCACTTGACAGGACTCTACTTGCATTACAACTCTTTGTATGGAGATATACCAAGAGAAGTTGCAAACTTGACTGAGCTAAGTGATTTGTACTTGAATGTCAATCATCTGTCTGGGGAGATTCCACCTGAGATTGGAAAAATGGAGAACCTGCAAGGTAAAATAGTTCTGTTTTTGTTGAAAAGTTTGAAACTTTTTAATGTTGTGCTTCTTTATTTTGTTTCACATGGTCCCTTATTGAAAGCTTCTTTCTTTTTGTGTGTATTTAAATGATGATTTCTTTTTTTCATGGGTTCACTGAAAGATTTGAGCTTGGTTTTGTATATTTTCTGTACAATTAAATGTATGTCCTGTGATGGACTTTCCATTACTTTCTCCCCCTCAAAAATAGTTAATTCATGAGAATGATTTTTTTTTTTTGCGTTTAATATTTTTGTACATGTTAATGAACATGTTTTTTAAAGAAATCTCCTTTAGATGACACTTTATTCAACTATAAATACTTTTTTGAACAACCTGATGTTTTCTGGTTTAATTGAAACAGGTAGGTGAGAACCAGGGAATGAAGGGGTAGCAGAATTATTAACCTCTTGTCTCTAAAATGAAGATTTAATTCATTGAAAGGCTACAATACAGTCAAAATTCCTAAATGTTACTTACAACTTTTCACAAAAATCTAAACATAATACTATAGACAACAATAAATTTTAACTCTATTGAATGTTACTAGCCTTCTCTATATTTAGTATTTGTTCTTCAGAATTAAAGTTGCAACCAAAATTACTTTTTCCTAGTGTCTTCTTTAGCTTTGCATAGAAATAATGTTTGATTGGTGGTTCAAATTTGGGAGTGTCCTTATTTTGCCATTTTTTTTCTTCTGCTTTTTAGTTTTGCAGCTTTGTTATAATCAGTTGACAGGAAGCATACCTACACAGCTTGGTGGTTTGAAAAAGCTTAGTGTTCTTGCTCTGCAGTCAAACCAGTTAACTGGTGCTATCCCTGCTAGCCTAGGTGATTTGGGAATGTTGGTGAGGCTAGATTTGAGCTCTAATAATCTCTTTGGTTCAATTCCCACTAGACTAGCTGATGTTTCTTCACTGCAAGTTTTGGATGTTCACAACAATACTCTCTCTGGGAATGTACCTCCAGGTAATAATGATGCTACTGTGTAGATTTTATTTTGTTGGTTCTGTCCATTTCTAAATTAATGATCAATCTAAAACATGTTTATTTGCTTTCCTTGGTTTAATGAAGCTCTGAAGAGACTAGATGATGGATTTCTGTATGAACACAATTCGGGGTTGTGTGGAGTTGGTTTTTCATCCTTGAGAGCTTGCGATGCTTCGGATCATGTCAATTCCACCAGACCTGAACCTTATGGAGCAGGAGTTGATGGTCTAACAAGAGATATTCCAGAAACTGCAAATGTAAAGTTGCCTTGCAATGGGACTTGGTGCCAAAAATATCCAAAATCCAAACAAGCAACAGCTATTAAAATTGGCATAATTCTGGCTACAATTGCATTGTCAGCGATTGGTATTCTGACCTTTGCACTGTATCGTAGGCGGAAACAAAGGCTTGGAAATGCTTTTGATGTCTCTGAAAGCCGTCTAAGTACTGATCAAGGCAAGGGCATATGCAGGAAAAATGGATCTCCTTTGATTAGCCTTGAGTACTCTAATGGATGGGACCCGTTATCCAATAGCAGAAGTTTCAATGGGGATAGCCAAGATATGTTCCAGAATTTCAGATTCAACTTGGAAGAAGTTGAGTCAGCTACTCAGTATTTCTCAGAGTTGAATTTGTTGGGTAAGAGTAACTTTAGTGCAACATATAAAGGAGTTTTGAGAGATGGATCTGTCGTTGCAGTAAAGAGCATCAGTAAAACTAGCTGCAAATCAGATGAAGCTGAGTTTCTGAAGGGATTGAACATTTTGACCTCACTGAGGAATGATAATTTAGTGAGATTGAGAGGATTTTGTTGTTCAAGGGGACGGGGTGAATGCTTCCTGATTTATGATTTTGTTTCTAATGGAAATCTTTCGCGCTACCTTGATGTGAAGGAAGGTGATGGGGAAGTCCTTGAATGGTCAACAAGAGTTTCTATTGCGAAAGGGATTGCTAAAGGTTACTCTCCTATCCTGCCCTTTACTAAAATAATTTGCTTTCCAATAATTTAAAACTTGAGCAAAATATATATACAAATATAGCTGGATTTCCCTGTATGTTATTACCGGTTAGAGCACCGATTAAGGATTTCCCTGTATGTTAATTCCAACGGTTAAGTTTATAGCAACGCCTATAGAGATATCTTGATTAGAAAACAAAAATATTCATTCTGATCTAGTCATTTTATTATTGAATGCAGTTATATGTGAATCGAGTGATACATTCTTATGCTTTTCAATATTCATGTTTATACTGAACCTTGTTTTCCTATTCAGGTATAGCATATTTACATGCATATAAAGCAAACAAACCCGCACTTGTTCACCAAAACATCTCATCTGAGAAAGTGCTCATTGATCAGCGGTACAACCCATTGCTTTCAGATTCTGGCCAGTACAAGCTTCTCACTAATGACATTGTCTTCTCTGCACTAAAGGCCAGTGCAGCAAAGGGTTATCTTGCTCCTGAATACACCACCACCGGCCGGTTCACCGAGAAAAGTGACGTATATGCTTTTGGGGTGCTTCTTTTACAGATCCTCACAGGGAAGAAGGTGGTCACTAGCTCAATGCGACTTGCCGCAGAATCCTTCAGATTCCAAGAATTTATTGACCCGAATGTGCATGGAAGTTTCTTTGAATATGAGGCAGCTAAACTTGCAAAAATGGCTTTACTTTGCTCCCATGAGTCTCCTTTTGAGAGACCAACCATGGAAGCCATTGTTCAAGAACTTGGCAATTGTAGTAGCTGTCTCTGATTTCAATGACTCAAAATACTTTAATTATCATAACCACACCATAGTTTTCTGTTGTTTGGCAAGTTGCTAGTGAACTCACTAGTTAGTTATTGCTGACTGCTCAATGGTGGTGACTTTGTAAGGCTTGACAGTGTTATGTGTCCTTAACTAAGGACTAGCTTTTTTGTGAATGTCTTAAATAGTAGGTTGTAGCCTAGTTGCCATTTTTTTCTTTCTAATTATCTACCATTTTGTCTAATTTTGTTTTGTATTTTTTTTTTTTTTTTTGGTAAAATAGTGAATGCCTCTTATTTTTAATCTCCCTTTTCTAACCAACCATAAAACAAAAAGGTAAAACAATCTTTATCTCTTCATCAATGTAAGTGCACTTCATGAATCACATATCCTAGACCAACAATGCATTTTGCACCTATCTGCACTTTGTGTAGCCCTCCTTTGGGATGTGGGAGAGTGATCCAGGATGATTTGTTTGGGGCATCTTTGCTTTGCTTTTAGTACATGCAGGGTCGGCTCAATACTTTTGAAGACCTAAAGCGAACTCTAAAGTAAGGTTTTTTAAAGTAAATAATAAAAAATTTATTAAAATTATTATATTTTTATTTAAAGTTTATTTTTCGTGTTTTTTGGGATACAAAATCGTTTATTAAATTATTGTAATCGATTTTATTTAACAAATCTTTTTTAATCGATAATAAAACTAGTCTATTTAATCTTTGTCGAGATATTGTCAATCTTACATAAGATTTTATTAATTTTAGTTTTGAAAAACTTCTTTCTGTCGAAGCAACGCTTACGGGAATCGTTAAAGCCTTAACTGTTTTTTTTTTTTTAAGTTTCGAATAACCTGATTCAAATTTTCTAGTTGACATTTCTATATATTAAAATAAACAAATAATATGTTTCACAAAATTAAATTAAACAATTATAAATCAAGACTAAAGAAAAAGGTTAGAACAATGAAATCTGATTGTCAAGAAAATTCTTCTGACAATAAGAACAACTATAAAATTTCTGCAATAATTCAAAAATAAAAATAAAAAAATAGGTCAGTAGGAGAGAGAGATGAGTGAGTGAGTAGCAGAGCATCATTTCATTTTTTATAGCAAAATACTAAAAATATTAAAGTTATTATAATTATGACTCATTATGTGGGTATGATATGAAATTAGCCGTGAGTGAAGAAAACTAGGAGTCTTTTATGTAGTTGTTGACTTAGTCTTTTAAACAATTGACCCTTAACTTTACTATCTTCCCCCTTGGGCCGGCCCTGAGTACATGGGGCTCAGCCCTTTTGTCAAATTATGCCACTATTTAATATTGTATAAGGTTTTAAACAGTGCTGTTCATATCATTTCATGTATTCTATTATTTGATTATATATGCTTAGTTTCACTTTTTTCACAATTATATTCAAATTTTGTAAGTAGACAGATGTCAAGAAATAATATTTTTCATAACATTTTTCGTTGAAAGATTATCAATAAATTTTTTTAATTGTCAAATTTAATTTTCTTAGAAAAACAAATGTGTATATGCCGTATACTAAGTTTTAGGATGATGGCAAGTAATTACAATAAACTAAACTCTAAACCTTTGAAAACTATTGCGATGGTAAGATGTCATTATGAATATACTTAGCATTTTCTTAAATAACAATTTCAGTTTAATTGATGGAATTAAAAATTACACTGACTAATCCACCATAAATAAATAAGGTGACAAACTATAATGGTTTAACCTTTTTTTGTAAAAGACATACAAAATTTGCCTCAACTTTTAGTTGATGATTCCTGTTGTTAGTTGTTACCAGCTTACCTGCAAACATGAAGGGCCATATATAGGAGTTTCCGACTCACAAGCCATGCTGTAAAAGATTATAATTACAGGTTTCTTTAAGGTACACATAGCACTGTAACAAATGATATTTGAGACAAAGTCTAGTACTTTTTAAAGGGTTTCACTCATTCTTCATGTCACATGCTTCATGTCACTCATACCAATCTATGACGATGTCTAATAGTATATAATAGTCAATTTTCTTTTAATAAATGGTGCGTGTTTCTCACACGAGAAGCTCAATGGATACATTGTCTATTGGGCACAACCAATCAAATTCTCAATTGTCATTAAAATAATAATTTACAAAGACAACAAAGCTTTGGCTTAGAATTATTTTAAAGTTATCTAAAGATTTTGATTGGTTGTGCCTAATGGACACGTGTCCATACAAGATTTATTCTTCTCGCACCTGTCTAGACAATTATTATCTGATTTCTTATGTTGCATAAAATCTCCATTGGTAAAGAAATGAAGCCTAAATACAATAATGGTCGTTGGCAATGGATAACAAAGAAACAACACAACCACAACAATAGGCTAAAGTAAAAAGGAAAATGTTCATCTCACCATTTTTTGTTATACTATTTTTTCTACACTTAACTCTTAATCATCTATCATCTATCCATTGTTGTTTTTTAAAAAAGTAGGGATGCTTTCACCTTAGTCTCAATAATTAGGTTTATATTGCTAAACATTGTGACCAAAGTGTATACTTCTGAATTTTTTATAAAGTAATAGTTTTCAGGCTTCAAATTTAAAAGTACGTTTGGTATGGATTATAAATGAGGGTAAAAAGAATTTATTGATAAGTTTTCTATTCAATTTTACTAATAAAACTTGTTCATGATTTTCACATTCATTTTTACCCATACCAAACTGAACATCAATGGTCAAAGAGACATTGTCCATGACATGTCCTGTGTCCTTTGTAGATCTGTCTAATACCCTCATTTGGTCAAAGAGACTTCGGTATTTTTATTTTTATTTTTTTTCCTCTCTATTTTTTATTTTTTGGAAGAAGGTGGGTGGGTGGGGGGAGATTCTGCCACTCTAGGATAGGAATGTGTTCCTCATATCTTGAGATAACAAACATTGGAGAGGTACAATAGAAGACACCAGAGTTGTACTACTTTTCTTTTGCTTGGGGGGACTATGGAGTGGGTGGCTGTTCCAACATATTGGGTCATTGGGCTCATTGGCTTGTGGTTGAAGGATCTTCTCCTGGTTTTGATAGGGGTCCATTGGGGGTCCAATACACTAAACTATGTTATCTAACCATCAAATATAGCTATTACATGTTCTCACAATGATCCAATAATTAATTCAGCTGACCCACCCCCAACCCAATCTCTTGGTGTGTGCCCATTCCCCCTAAAAATGTAATTCAATAGATAAGTGATATTTACCATCAAAATAAGTTATAGATTTATGATCGTTAAAGAGACAAAAAGGAAACAATTACAGTGTAAAATAATTAGATAGCATGAAAATTTGAATTGAAATCTTCTTGCTACATTTTTTGGATAAAAATTTAGGAAATGACATATCATTTCAAGTTTAAAATATGCTACCAGTGACAATAATTTACATTGATACTTATAAATGACATACTAATAAAGAATTTCTCAAAATATTTGAACTCCGAATATTTAACCAACACATTGCGACCCCAATTGCGATTGCGGACTTTTATTTAAAACCTTGGTCAAACACAATTTTACCCTACACACGAGCAAACGTGTGCAGATTCAGCGTGAACTAGCTGTGGTGACTTGTGCCTGGAATACTGCTGACTAGCAAGTAGCAACAACTTATAATTTTATGCAGCACAATAGTATATTAAGCAATTGTTTTAATTTCTAATTTCTAAAGACAACATTTCACAGGATCACATGTAATAGAGGCAGTGATTCCTTAAACATACAGGCACCAATTAGCAGTTGTTGGGTGCTAACCAAATTGTTAGCTGATGAATAATTATTACACTTTTGCATGATACCTAAGTACAACTATCCATGCAACCAGCATTATGTCAAGGATATTTTGCTGTAATTTGTGTAGACAAAAACACAAGCCCCACGTTAGAGCAGGTAGAAGTCCTAGAAGGTGGTTTTAATAATTTAATTATAATAAGTATAGCGCAAAACAATGAGCTTAAGATACTCTTATTGTTGTTAGTACAGCCTGTTGTCTGTACCTTGCTCTTAGGGGCTGCTTTAGGTGTCTTTTCCACATGGATGCTCTATGCCTTTAGTTGTAACAATAATCAAGTGGATCTCAATTACTGTGCAACATTTTTCATCTAATTAAGGAAAGGCTACAAGGGGGTGGAAAAGAAGTTCAATTCTAACTTTTAGTCAGTAAAACTTCTGTCTTTATTCTCAGTAAACTGTTGGTTTGATGTGTATGAAAGAACCCAAAGAAGATCCCTGAAACAAATACACAAAAGACTACACAGTACCAAGAAATAGAGTTTCCACAATCTATACCCAATACAACTAATGTAGAAGAAATACTATAGCAAACAACCACCAAGAACTAACGCAAAATTATGCAAATCAAGCACAGCAATATGTGGTAATTGAATTACCACATCTGGTAATTCAATTACAGCAGCAAGACAAGAGAAAGGGAAGAAGAGATAGAGAGCACACACACAGTTTAGCGTGGTTCAGCCAATGTGGCCTACATCCACGGGAGAGAGCCTCCTCCACTATGAACTTTGATCAAGATTACAATAGAGATCCCTTGGATCTTCACTCCACCATGTTCAAGATGAACAAACAAGAGAACCCAAGCCTTTCGTCTCTCTATTTTCACACAACCCTTGATCTCTCTCTAATCCTCTCTTGATTCTTCTCTCTAATCACAATAGAATCAAAGCATTACAAGATGATAGTATTCTCTAGGTTTTTCCCTCTTTTTCGCTCTGAAAAACGCACCCAAGAAACCCCCAAATATTTTTCGTTTCTGCTGTCTCGGAGCTTTAAATATCAGAAACTGACGCGTAGTAATCGATTACCACATCCTGGTAATCGATTACGTAATCGATTACCACATCCTGGTAATTGAATTACCAACTTTCTGTCCACAGTCCTGATCTCAGACAGAAGGTCCGTAATCGATTACGGCCTTCCTGTAATCGATTACCAGCTGACTGATCATCAAATTCTGCACTTTTAAACTTGATTTTGAGTCACTTTCAACAATACTCCACCTTGACTCCAAATCAGAGGATTGAGTTTAACCTTGTAGTGGTGGCTCTCCCACTTATGGAATTATGCTTCAATGAAGTTTATCAAGTCCAAGCAAAGCTTGAACTTTGCTCTTGGTAGTGACTTTGTAAATGCATCCGTTGGATTGTCTTCCGAAGCTATCTTCTCAATCTGAATTTCCTTTGATTCAACCACATCTCTAATGAAATGAAGCCTTATATCAATATGCTTCGTCCTCTCATGATAAACTTGATGATTAGCTAAGTGAATAGCACTTTGGCTATCACAATGGACAGTCACACACTTTTGCATAATTCCAAATTCACCAATCATCCCTTTTAACCATAGAGCTTCCTTTACTCCATCCGCAAGAGCTATATACTCCGCTTGTGTAGTTGACAACGCAACCACGGGTTGTAAAGTAGACTTCCAACTAATTGCAGTCCCAAACAAAGTGAACACATACCCCGAAAGAGACTTCCTTGTATCAACATTGCCGGCATAATCCGCATCAACATAACCCACAATAGCATCTTCCCCTTGAGTTGCCTTCTTGTACATAAGTCCAGAACTTAGAGAACCATTCTTTCTGTTTCTGACTATGTCCATGCCAAGTATCCTCTTTGCATTACCAAGATCCTTCATCTCAAATTCAGAATTCAATTGATCCTTAAGCTTGCTTATCTCTTGTACCGCTTGAAACCAATTCTGACTATCCTTGCTTTCCATAGCCTCTCTGAAACTTCTCGGTTCTGGATCTTGTATCTCTTCAGCCGCATTAAGAGCATAGCAAACGAGGTCAGCATACCCAAATCTATTAGGAGGTACAATATTCCTCCTAACTCGATCTCTAGTCAACTGATAGTCTGATACTGCTGGTGGTTGTTGATCTATCTGTTCTACTGGTGGTGGACTTTCCTCTCTGGTGTTAGAGGTGGAAGACTCCACCTCAAACTGAGCTTTCTGGTCTGTTTCATCTGAACTGCTTTGTTCCAAGCCACTGCACATCATACCCATCCTGGTCTCATCAAATGTGACATCCCTGCTTACAAAGCACCTTGATCCTCCTGATTCCAACTTCCATAACTTGTAGCCCTTCACACCATCCGGATACCCAATGAAGATGCATTTTACCGCCCGTGCATCAAGCTTGTCTTCCCTGATGTGAGCAAATGCCAAATAACCAAATACCCTGAGATTAGAGTAATCCATTGGTTTACCACTCCATACTTCCATAGGTGTCTTGAAGTCTAAAGCTGAAGACGGACATCTGTTTATCAAGTACACTGCAGTATTTACAGCTTCACCCCAGAAACTCTTAGGTAGTCCAGCACCCAAAAGCATACACCTAACACGCTCCAAAATAGTCCTATTCATCCTTTCGGCTAGGCCATTTTGTTGAGGAGTCCGTGCCACAGTCCTATGCCTTTTAATTCCCTGTTTCCTGCAAAACTCATTAAATTGCTCTGAAACAAACTCCAGGCCATTGTCAGTCCTTAAAACTTTCAATTTCGAGCCTAGTTGATTTTCTATAAGAGTGTGCCATTCCTTGAATTTTTGAAAGGTTTCAGATTTATTTTTCAAAATGTAAATCCACACTCTTCTAGAAAAGTCATCAATCATGGTAAGAAAATAGGATCCCCCTCCATGAGTCATCACCCTTGATGGACCCCAAAGATCCGAGTGCACATACTCAAAAGGTCTTCTAGAAACATGCATACCGGTTCCAAAAGAAACTCTATGTTGTTTACCTAATATGCAATGATCACAAAATTCTAGTTTCTCCAATTTATCACCATTTAACAAGTTTTGTTTAGACGATTCTATCAATCCTTTTTCACTTACATGACCTAGCCTTAAGTGCCATAACTTGGTTTTATCATGTGGTGTTTGGCTAGCTACCGATGCTTGTGCAATAACAGTGGAACCATTAAGAATATACAATCCATTTCTATTTGTTCCCTTAGCTATTATTAAAGCACCACTAGAAATCTTTATCATGCCATGTTCAATTTTAGTTGAATAACCTAAATCATCAAACATGCTAATGGATAGAAGATTTCTCTTAAGTTCAGGAACATACCTGACATCCTTTAAAAGGATTTCACGATTTTCAGAAGTTTTGAGCCGAATAGTTCCCATACCTTGTACCTTGCATGCTTTATTGTTTCCTAGAAGCACCACTCCACCTTTTTTGAGTTCTAGTGTCTCGAAGTAGTCCTTCCTTGGGCACATATGGTACGAACATCCGGAATCCATAACCCAACTCCTTTGTGTTTCTGAACTTGATACCACCAACAACCCGGCACTCTCATAGCCATCCGAAGCAATTGCAACCTCAGCAGAGTTCCTCGATTCCTTGCCCCCCTCTTCAGGACAATCTTTCTTGAAGTGACCCGTTTTATTGCAATTGAAACATCTGAGCTTTGACTTTGAATGACTCTTTGATTTTGATCTAGACCTCTTGCTCTTGAACCCTTTCTTCTCGTTCCTCCCCCTTGAGACATTCAAGCTCTCACCATTATTCTCCGCTTTCAACTCTTGTTGCCTTTGGAGCTCCTTTGTCCAGATTGAAGTTTGAACATCATCCAAGGAAATGGTTTGATCATTGCCATACAAAATAGCATCCTTGAAGTGCTCAAAGGATTTAGGTAAAGAATTAAGTAGGAGCAATGCCTTGTCCTCATCATCAAGCTTCACCTCAATGTTCTCAAGGTCATCAAGAATTTTATTGAATTCCGCAAGTTGCTCCACAATGGACTTCGATTCCGTCATCTTGAAGGAATATAGAAGTTGCTTCAAGCATAGCCTATTCGCTAGTGACTTTGTCATGTACAATGTTTCTAACCTTGCCCACATAGATGCCGCTGTCTTTTCCCTTGCAACCTCTCTCAATGCCTTATCACCAAGACATAGAATTATTGCACTTCTTGCCTTCTCTACCATATCGGTCTTCTCCCTTTGTGATAGAGTGTTCGCCATCCTTGCCTCTCCCTTGAGAGCTTCTGCACATCCAAGTTGTATCAAGATTGCCTCCATCTTAACCCTCCATAACCCGAAGTCATTACTTCCGGAGAATTTCTCTATGTCATACTTTGTGTTTCCCATTGTTCAGCCTTTTGATCTTTCTTCTTCTTTCACTTCCCACAGACGGCGCCACTTGTTGGTTCGATGTGTATGAAAGAACCCAAAGAAGATCCCTGAAACAAATACACAAAAGACTACACAGTACCAAGAAATAGAGTTTCCACAATCTATACCCAATACAACTAATGTAGAAGAAATACTATAGCAAACAACCACCAAGAACTAACGCAAAATTATGCAAATCAAGCACAGCAATATGTGGTAATTGAATTACCACATCTGGTAATTCAATTACAGCAGCAAGACAAGAGAAAGGGAAGAAGAGATAGAGAGCGCACACACAGTTTAGCGTGGTTCAGCCAATGTGGCCTACATCCACGGGAGAGAGCCTCCTCCACTATGAACTTTGATCAAGATTACAATAGAGATCCCTTGGATCTTCACTCCACCATGTTCAAGATGAACAAACAAGAGAACCCAAGCCTTTCGTCTCTCTATTTTCACACAACCCTTGATCTCTCTCTAATCATCTCTTGATTCTTCTCTCTAATCACAATAGAATCAAAGCATTACAAGATGATAGTATTCTCTAGGTTTTTCCCTCTTTTTCGCTCTGAAAAACGCACCCAAGAAACCCCCAAATATTTTTCGTTTCTGCTGTCTCGGAGCTTTAAATATCAGAAACTGACGCGTAGTAATCGATTACCACATCCTGGTAATCGATTACGTAATCGATTACCACATCCTGGTAATTGAATTACCAACAGATTGTCCACAGTCCTGATCTCAGACAGAAGGTCCGTAATCGATTACGGCCTTCCTGTAATCGATTACCAGCTGACTGATCATCAAATTCTGCACTTTTAAACTTGATTTTGAGTCACTTTCAACAATACTCCACCTTGACTCCAAATCAGAGGATTGAGTTTAACCTTGTAGTGGTGGCTCTCCCACTTATGGAATTATGCTTCAATGAAGTTTATCAAGTCCAAGCAAAGCTTGAACTTTGCTCTTGGTAGTGACTTTGTAAATGCATCCGTTGGATTGTCTTCCGAAGCTATCTTCTCAATCTGAATTTCCTTTGATTCAACCACATCTCTAATGAAATGAAGCCTTATATCAATATGCTTCGTCCTCTCATGATAAACTTGATGATTAGCTAAGTGAATAGCACTTTGGCTATCACAATGGACAGTCACACACTTTTGCATAATTCCAAATTCACCAATCATCCCTTTTAACCATAGAGCTTCCTTTACTCCATCCGCAAGAGCTATATACTCCGCTTGTGTAGTTGACAACGCAACCACGGGTTGTAAAGTAGACTTCCAACTAATTGCAGTCCCAAACAAAGTGAACACATACCCCGAAAGAGACTTCCTTGTATCCACATTGCCGGCATAATCCGCATCAACATAACCCACAATAGCATCTTCCCCTTGAGTTGCCTTCTTGTACATAAGTCCAGAACTTAGAGAACCATTCTTTCTGTTTCTGACTATGTCCATGCCAAGTATCCTCTTTGCATTACCAAGATCCTTCATCTCAAATTCAGAATTCAATTGATCCTTAAGCTTGCTTATCTCTTGTACCGCTTGAAACCAATTCTGACTATCCTTGCTTTCCATAGCCTCTCTGAAACTTCTCGGTTCTGGATCTTGTATCTCTTCAGCCGCATTAAGAGCATAGCAAACGAGGTCAGCATACCCAAATCTATTAGGAGGTACAATATTCCTCCTAACTCGATCTCTAGTCAACTGATAGTCTGATACTGCTGGTGGTTGTTGATCTATCTGTTCTACTGGTGGTGGACTTTCCTCTCTGGTGTTAGAGGTGGAAGACTCCACCTCAAACTGAGCTTTCTGGTCTGTTTCATCTGAACTGCTTTGTTCCAAGCCACTGCACATCATACCCATCCTGGTCTCATCAAATGTGACATCCCTGCTTACAAAGCACCTTGATCCTCCTGATTCCAACTTCCATAACTTGTAGCCCTTCACACCATCCGGATACCCAATGAAGATGCATTTTACCGCCCGTGCATCAAGCTTGTCTTCCCTGATGTGAGCAAATGCCAAATAACCAAATACCCTGAGATTAGAGTAATCCATTGGTTTACCACTCCATACTTCCATAGGTGTCTTGAAGTCTAAAGCTGAAGACGGACATCTGTTTATCAAGTACACTGCAGTATTTACAGCTTCACCCCAGAAACTCTTAGGTAGTCCAGCACCCAAAAGCATACACCTAACACGCTCCAAAATAGTCCTATTCATCCTTTCGGCTAGGCCATTTTGTTGAGGAGTCCGTGCCACAGTCCTATGCCTTTTAATTCCCTGTTTCCTGCAAAACTCATTAAATTGCTCTGAAACAAACTCCAGGCCATTGTCAGTCCTTAAAACTTTCAATTTCGAGCCTAGTTGATTTTCTATAAGAGTGTGCCATTCCTTGAATTTTTGAAAGGTTTCAGATTTATTTTTCAAAATGTAAATCCACACTCTTCTAGAAAAGTCATCAATCATGGTAAGAAAATAGGATCCCCCTCCATGAGTCATCACCCTTGATGGACCCCAAAGATCCGAGTGCACATACTCAAAAGGTCTTCTAGAAACATGCATACCGGTTCCAAAAGAAACTCTATGTTGTTTACCTAATATGCAATGATCACAAAATTCTAGTTTCTCCAATTTATCACCATTTAACAAGTTTTGTTTAGACGATTCTATCAATCCTTTTTCACTTACATGACCTAGCCTTAAGTGCCATAACTTGGTTTTATCATGTGGTGTTTGGCTAGCTACCGATGCTTGTGCAATAACAGTGGAACCATTAAGAATATACAATCCATTTCTATTTGTTCCCTTAGCTATTATTAAAGCACCACTAGAAATCTTTATCATGCCATGTTCAATTTTAGTTGAATAACCTAAATCATCAAACATGCTAATGGATAGAAGATTTCTCTTAAGTTCAGGAACATACCTGACATCCTTTAAAAGGATTTCACGATTTTCAGAAGTTTTGAGCCGAATAGTTCCCATACCTTGTACCTTGCATGCTTTATTGTTTCCTAGAAGCACCACTCCACCTTTTTTGAGTTCTAGTGTCTCGAAGTAGTCCTTCCTTGGGCACATATGGTACGAACATCCGGAATCCATAACCCAACTCCTTTGTGTTTCTGAACTTGATACCACCAACAACCCGGCACTCTCATAGCCATCCGAAGCAATTGCAACCTCAGCAGAGTTCCTCGATTCCTTGCCCCCCTCTTCAGGACAATCTTTCTTGAAGTGACCCGTTTTATTGCAATTGAAACATCTGAGCTTTGACTTTGAATGACTCTTTGATTTTGATCTAGACCTCTTGCTCTTGAACCCTTTCTTCTCGTTCCTCCCCCTTGAGACATTCAAGCTCTCACCATTATTCTCCGCTTTCAACTCTTGTTGCCTTTGGAGCTCCTTTGTCCAGATTGAAGTTTGAACATCATCCAAGGAAATGGTTTGATCATTGCCATACAAAATAGCATCCTTGAAGTGCTCAAAGGATTTAGGTAAAGAATTAAGTAGGAGCAATGCCTTGTCCTCATCATCAAGCTTCACCTCAATGTTCTCAAGGTCATCAAGAATTTTATTGAATTCCGCAAGTTGCTCCACAATGGACTTCGATTCCGTCATCTTGAAGGAATATAGAAGTTGCTTCAAGCATAGCCTATTCGCTAGTGACTTTGTCATGTACAATGTTTCTAACCTTGCCCACATAGATGCCGCTGTCTTTTCCCTTGCAACCTCTCTCAATGCCTTATCACCAAGACATAGAATTATTGCACTTCTTGCCTTCTCTACCATATCGGTCTTCTCCCTTTGTGATAGAGTGTTCGCCATCCTTGCCTCTCCCTTGAGAGCTTCTGCACATCCAAGTTGTATCAAGATTGCCTCCATCTTAACCCTCCATAACCCGAAGTCATTACTTCCGGAGAATTTCTCTATGTCATACTTTGTGTTTCCCATTGTTCAGCCTTTTGATCTTTCTTCTTCTTTCACTTCCCACAGACGGCGCCACTTGTTGGTTCGATGTGTATGAAAGAACCCAAAGAAGATCCCTGAAACAAATACACAAAAGACTACACAGTACCAAGAAATAGAGTTTCCACAATCTATACCCAATACAACTAATGTAGAAGAAATACTATAGCAAACAACCACCAAGAACTAACGCAAAATTATGCAAATCAAGCACAGCAATATGTGGTAATTGAATTACCACATCTGGTAATTCAATTACAGCAGCAAGACAAGAGAAAGGGAAGAAGAGATAGAGAGCGCACACACAGTTTAGCGTGGTTCAGCCAATGTGGCCTACATCCACGGGAGAGAGCCTCCTCCACTATGAACTTTGATCAAGATTACAATAGAGATCCCTTGGATCTTCACTCCACCATGTTCAAGATGAACAAACAAGAGAACCCAAGCCTTTCGTCTCTCTATTTTCACACAACCCTTGATCTCTCTCTAATCATCTCTTGATTCTTCTCTCTAATCACAATAGAATCAAAGCATTACAAGATGATAGTATTCTCTAGGTTTTTCCCTCTTTTTCGCTCTGAAAAACGCACCCAAGAAACCCCCAAATATTTTTCGTTTCTGCTGTCTCGGAGCTTTAAATATCAGAAACTGACGCGTAGTAATCGATTACCACATCCTGGTAATCGATTACGTAATCGATTACCACATCCTGGTAATTGAATTACCAACAGATTGTCCACAGTCCTGATCTCAGACAGAAGGTCCGTAATCGATTACGGCCTTCCTGTAATCGATTACCAGCTGACTGATCATCAAATTCTGCACTTTTAAACTTGATTTTGAGTCACTTTCAACAATACTCCACCTTGACTCCAAATCAGAGGATTGAGTTTAACCTTGTAGTGGTGGCTCTCCCACTTATGGAATTATGCTTCAATGAAGTTTATCAAGTCCAAGCAAAGCTTGAACTTTGCTCTTGGTAGTGACTTTGTAAATGCATCCGTTGGATTGTCTTCCGAAGCTATCTTCTCAATCTGAATTTCCTTTGATTCAACCACATCTCTAATGAAATGAAGCCTTATATCAATATGCTTCGTCCTCTCATGATAAACTTGATGATTAGCTAAGTGAATAGCACTTTGGCTATCACAATGGACAGTCACACACTTTTGCATAATTCCAAATTCACCAATCATCCCTTTTAACCATAGAGCTTCCTTTACTCCATCCGCAAGAGCTATATACTCCGCTTGTGTAGTTGACAACGCAACCACGGGTTGTAAAGTAGACTTCCAACTAATTGCAGTCCCAAACAAAGTGAACACATACCCCGAAAGAGACTTCCTTGTATCCACATTGCCGGCATAATCCGCATCAACATAACCCACAATAGCATCTTCCCCTTGAGTTGCCTTCTTGTACATAAGTCCAGAACTTAGAGAACCATTCTTTCTGTTTCTGACTATGTCCATGCCAAGTATCCTCTTTGCATTACCAAGATCCTTCATCTCAAATTCAGAATTCAATTGATCCTTAAGCTTGCTTATCTCTTGTACCGCTTGAAACCAATTCTGACTATCCTTGCTTTCCATAGCCTCTCTGAAACTTCTCGGTTCTGGATCTTGTATCTCTTCAGCCGCATTAAGAGCATAGCAAACGAGGTCAGCATACCCAAATCTATTAGGAGGTACAATATTCCTCCTAACTCGATCTCTAGTCAACTGATAGTCTGATACTGCTGGTGGTTGTTGATCTATCTGTTCTACTGGTGGTGGACTTTCCTCTCTGGTGTTAGAGGTGGAAGACTCCACCTCAAACTGAGCTTTCTGGTCTGTTTCATCTGAACTGCTTTGTTCCAAGCCACTGCACATCATACCCATCCTGGTCTCATCAAATGTGACATCCCTGCTTACAAAGCACCTTGATCCTCCTGATTCCAACTTCCATAACTTGTAGCCCTTCACACCATCCGGATACCCAATGAAGATGCATTTTACCGCCCGTGCATCAAGCTTGTCTTCCCTGATGTGAGCAAATGCCAAATAACCAAATACCCTGAGATTAGAGTAATCCATTGGTTTACCACTCCATACTTCCATAGGTGTCTTGAAGTCTAAAGCTGAAGATGGACATCTGTTTATCAAGTACACTGCAGTATTTACAGCTTCACCCCAGAAACTCTTAGGTAGTCCAGCACCCAAAAGCATACACCTAACACGCTCCAAAATAGTCCTATTCATCCTTTCGGCTAGGCCATTTTGTTGAGGAGTCCGTGCCACAGTCCTATGCCTTTTAATTCCCTGTTTCCTGCAAAACTCATTAAATTGCTCTGAAACAAACTCCAGGCCATTGTCAGTCCTTAAAACTTTCAATTTCGAGCCTAGTTGATTTTCTATAAGAGTGTGCCATTCCTTGAATTTTTGAAAGGTTTCAGATTTATTTTTCAAAATGTAAATCCACACTCTTCTAGAAAAGTCATCAATCATGGTAAGAAAATAGGATCCCCCTCCATGAGTCATCACCCTTGATGGACCCCAAAGATCCGAGTGCACATACTCAAAAGGTCTTCTAGAAACATGCATACCGGTTCCAAAAGAAACTCTATGTTGTTTACCTAATATGCAATGATCACAAAATTCTAGTTTCTCCAATTTATCACCATTTAACAAGTTTTGTTTAGACGATTCTATCAATCCTTTTTCACTTACATGACCTAGCCTTAAGTGCCATAACTTGGTTTTATCATGTGGTGTTTGGCTAGCTACCGATGCTTGTGCAATAACAGTGGAACCATTAAGAATATACAATCCATTTCTATTTGTTCCCTTAGCTATTATTAAAGCACCACTAGAAATCTTTATCATGCCATGTTCAATTTTAGTTGAATAACCTAAATCATCAAACATGCTAATGGATAGAAGATTTCTCTTAAGTTCAGGAACATACCTGACATCCTTTAAAAGGATTTCACGATTTTCAGAAGTTTTGAGCCGAATAGTTCCCATACCTTGTACCTTGCATGCTTTATTGTTTCCTAGAAGCACCACTCCACCTTTTTTGAGTTCTAGTGTCTCGAAGTAGTCCTTCCTTGGGCACATATGGTACGAACATCCGGAATCCATAACCCAACTCCTTTGTGTTTCTGAACTTGATACCACCAACAACCCGGCACTCTCATAGCCATCCGAAGCAATTGCAACCTCAGCAGAGTTCCTCGATTCCTTGCCCCCCTCTTCAGGACAATCTTTCTTGAAGTGACCCGTTTTATTGCAATTGAAACATCTGAGCTTTGACTTTGAATGACTCTTTGATTTTGATCTAGACCTCTTGCTCTTGAACCCTTTCTTCTCGTTCCTCCCCCTTGAGACATTCAAGCTCTCACCATTATTCTCCGCTTTCAACTCTTGTTGCCTTTGGAGCTCCTTTGTCCAGATTGAAGTTTGAACATCATCCAAGGAAATGGTTTGATCATTGCCATACAAAATAGCATCCTTGAAGTGCTCAAAGGATTTAGGTAAAGAATTAAGTAGGAGCAATGCCTTGTCCTCATCATCAAGCTTCACCTCAATGTTCTCAAGGTCATCAAGAATTTTATTGAATTCCGCAAGTTGCTCCACAATGGACTTCGATTCCGTCATCTTGAAGGAATATAGAAGTTGCTTCAAGCATAGCCTATTCGCTAGTGACTTTGTCATGTACAATGTTTCTAACCTTGCCCACATAGATGCCGCTGTCTTTTCCCTTGCAACCTCTCTCAATGCCTTATCACCAAGACATAGAATTATTGCACTTCTTGCCTTCTCTACCATATCGGTCTTCTCCCTTTGTGATAGAGTGTTCGCCATCCTTGCCTCTCCCTTGAGAGCTTCTGCACATCCAAGTTGTATCAAGATTGCCTCCATCTTAACCCTCCATAACCCGAAGTCATTACTTCCGGAGAATTTCTCTATGTCATACTTTGTGTTTCCCATTGTTCAGCCTTTTGATCTTTCTTCTTCTTTCACTTCCCACAGACGGCGCCACTTGTTGGTTCGATGTGTATGAAAGAACCCAAAGAAGATCCCTGAAACAAATACACAAAAGACTACACAGTACCAAGAAATAGAGTTTCCACAATCTATACCCAATACAACTAATGTAGAAGAAATACTATAGCAAACAACCACCAAGAACTAACGCAAAATTATGCAAATCAAGCACAGCAATATGTGGTAATTGAATTACCACATCTGGTAATTCAATTACAGCAGCAAGACAAGAGAAAGGGAAGAAGAGATAGAGAGCGCACACACAGTTTAGCGTGGTTCAGCCAATGTGGCCTACATCCACGGGAGAGAGCCTCCTCCACTATGAACTTTGATCAAGATTACAATAGAGATCCCTTGGATCTTCACTCCACCATGTTCAAGATGAACAAACAAGAGAACCCAAGCCTTTCGTCTCTCTATTTTCACACAACCCTTGATCTCTCTCTAATCATCTCTTGATTCTTCTCTCTAATCACAATAGAATCAAAGCATTACAAGATGATAGTATTCTCTAGGTTTTTCCCTCTTTTTCGCTCTGAAAAACGCACCCAAGAAACCCCCAAATATTTTTCGTTTCTGCTGTCTCGGAGCTTTAAATATCAGAAACTGACGCGTAGTAATCGATTACCACATCCTGGTAATCGATTACGTAATCGATTACCACATCCTGGTAATTGAATTACCACAGATTGTCCACAGTCCTGATCTCAGACAGAAGGTCCGTAATCGATTACGGCCTTCCTGTAATCGATTACCAGCTGACTGATCATCAAATTCTGCACTTTTAAACTTGATTTTGAGTCACTTTCAACAATACTCCACCTTGACTCCAAATCAGAGGATTGAGTTTAACCTTGTAGTGGTGGCTCTCCCACTTATGGAATTATGCTTCAATGAAGTTTATCAAGTCCAAGCAAAGCTTGAACTTTGCTCTTGGTAGTGACTTTGTAAATGCATCCGTTGGATTGTCTTCCGAAGCTATCTTCTCAATCTGAATTTCCTTTGATTCAACCACATCTCTAATGAAATGAAGCCTTATATCAATATGCTTCGTCCTCTCATGATAAACTTGATGATTAGCTAAGTGAATAGCACTTTGGCTATCACAATGGACAGTCACACACTTTTGCATAATTCCAAATTCACCAATCATCCCTTTTAACCATAGAGCTTCCTTTACTCCATCCGCAAGAGCTATATACTCCGCTTGTGTAGTTGACAACGCAACCACGGGTTGTAAAGTAGACTTCCAACTAATTGCAGTCCCAAACAAAGTGAACACATACCCCGAAAGAGACTTCCTTGTATCCACATTGCCGGCATAATCCGCATCAACATAACCCACAATAGCATCTTCCCCTTGAGTTGCCTTCTTGTACATAAGTCCAGAACTTAGAGAACCATTCTTTCTGTTTCTGACTATGTCCATGCCAAGTATCCTCTTTGCATTACCAAGATCCTTCATCTCAAATTCAGAATTCAATTGATCCTTAAGCTTGCTTATCTCTTGTACCGCTTGAAACCAATTCTGACTATCCTTGCTTTCCATAGCCTCTCTGAAACTTCTCGGTTCTGGATCTTGTATCTCTTCAGCCGCATTAAGAGCATAGCAAACGAGGTCAGCATACCCAAATCTATTAGGAGGTACAATATTCCTCCTAACTCGATCTCTAGTCAACTGATAGTCTGATACTGCTGGTGGTTGTTGATCTATCTGTTCTACTGGTGGTGGACTTTCCTCTCTGGTGTTAGAGGTGGAAGACTCCACCTCAAACTGAGCTTTCTGGTCTGTTTCATCTGAACTGCTTTGTTCCAAGCCACTGCACATCATACCCATCCTGGTCTCATCAAATGTGACATCCCTGCTTACAAAGCACCTTGATCCTCCTGATTCCAACTTCCATAACTTGTAGCCCTTCACACCATCCGGATACCCAATGAAGATGCATTTTACCGCCCGTGCATCAAGCTTGTCTTCCCTGATGTGAGCAAATGCCAAATAACCAAATACCCTGAGATTAGAGTAATCCATTGGTTTACCACTCCATACTTCCATAGGTGTCTTGAAGTCTAAAGCTGAAGACGGACATCTGTTTATCAAGTACACTGCAGTATTTACAGCTTCACCCCAGAAACTCTTAGGTAGTCCAGCACCCAAAAGCATACACCTAACACGCTCCAAAATAGTCCTATTCATCCTTTCGGCTAGGCCATTTTGTTGAGGAGTCCGTGCCACAGTCCTATGCCTTTTAATTCCCTGTTTCCTGCAAAACTCATTAAATTGCTCTGAAACAAACTCCAGGCCATTGTCAGTCCTTAAAACTTTCAATTTCGAGCCTAGTTGATTTTCTATAAGAGTGTGCCATTCCTTGAATTTTTGAAAGGTTTCAGATTTATTTTTCAAAATGTAAATCCACACTCTTCTAGAAAAGTCATCAATCATGGTAAGAAAATAGGATCCCCCTCCATGAGTCATCACCCTTGATGGACCCCAAAGATCCGAGTGCACATACTCAAAAGGTCTTCTAGAAACATGCATACCGGTTCCAAAAGAAACTCTATGTTGTTTACCTAATATGCAATGATCACAAAATTCTAGTTTCTCCAATTTATCACCATTTAACAAGTTTTGTTTAGACGATTCTATCAATCCTTTTTCACTTACATGACCTAGCCTTAAGTGCCATAACTTGGTTTTATCATGTGGTGTTTGGCTAGCTACCGATGCTTGTGCAATAACAGTGGAACCATTAAGAATATACAATCCATTTCTATTTGTTCCCTTAGCTATTATTAAAGCACCACTAGAAATCTTTATCATGCCATGTTCAATTTTAGTTGAATAACCTAAATCATCAAACATGCTAATGGATAGAAGATTTCTCTTAAGTTCAGGAACATACCTGACATCCTTTAAAAGGATTTCACGATTTTCAGAAGTTTTGAGCCGAATAGTTCCCATACCTTGTACCTTGCATGCTTTATTGTTTCCTAGAAGCACCACTCCACCTTTTTTGAGTTCTAGTGTCTCGAAGTAGTCCTTCCTTGGGCACATATGGTACGAACATCCGGAATCCATAACCCAACTCCTTTGTGTTTCTGAACTTGATACCACCAACAACCCGGCACTCTCATAGCCATCCGAAGCAATTGCAACCTCAGCAGAGTTCCTCGATTCCTTGCCCCCCTCTTCAGGACAATCTTTCTTGAAGTGACCCGTTTTATTGCAATTGAAACATCTGAGCTTTGACTTTGAATGACTCTTTGATTTTGATCTAGACCTCTTGCTCTTGAACCCTTTCTTCTCGTTCCTCCCCCTTGAGACATTCAAGCTCTCACCATTATTCTCCGCTTTCAACTCTTGTTGCCTTTGGAGCTCCTTTGTCCAGATTGAAGTTTGAACATCATCCAAGGAAATGGTTTGATCATTGCCATACAAAATAGCATCCTTGAAGTGCTCAAAGGATTTAGGTAAAGAATTAAGTAGGAGCAATGCCTTGTCCTCATCATCAAGCTTCACCTCAATGTTCTCAAGGTCATCAAGAATTTTATTGAATTCCGCAAGTTGCTCCACAATGGACTTCGATTCCGTCATCTTGAAGGAATATAGAAGTTGCTTCAAGCATAGCCTATTCGCTAGTGACTTTGTCATGTACAATGTTTCTAACCTTGCCCACATAGATGCCGCTGTCTTTTCCCTTGCAACCTCTCTCAATGCCTTATCACCAAGACATAGAATTATTGCACTTCTTGCCTTCTCTACCATATCGGTCTTCTCCCTTTGTGATAGAGTGTTCGCCATCCTTGCCTCTCCCTTGAGAGCTTCTGCACATCCAAGTTGTATCAAGATTGCCTCCATCTTAACCCTCCATAACCCGAAGTCATTACTTCCGGAGAATTTCTCTATGTCATACTTTGTGTTTCCCATTGTTCAGCCTTTTGATCTTTCTTCTTCTTTCACTTCCCACAGACGGCGCCACTTGTTGGTTCGATGTGTATGAAAGAACCCAAAGAAGATCCCTGAAACAAATACACAAAAGACTACACAGTACCAAGAAATAGAGTTTCCACAATCTATACCCAATACAACTAATGTAGAAGAAATACTATAGCAAACAACCACCAAGAACTAACGCAAAATTATGCAAATCAAGCACAGCAATATGTGGTAATTGAATTACCACATCTGGTAATTCAATTACAGCAGCAAGACAAGAGAAAGGGAAGAAGAGATAGAGAGCGCACACACAGTTTAGCGTGGTTCAGCCAATGTGGCCTACATCCACGGGAGAGAGCCTCCTCCACTATGAACTTTGATCAAGATTACAATAGAGATCCCTTGGATCTTCACTCCACCATGTTCAAGATGAACAAACAAGAGAACCCAAGCCTTTCGTCTCTCTATTTTCACACAACCCTTGATCTCTCTCTAATCATCTCTTGATTCTTCTCTCTAATCACAATAGAATCAAAGCATTACAAGATGATAGTATTCTCTAGGTTTTTCCCTCTTTTTCGCTCTGAAAAACGCACCCAAGAAACCCCCAAATATTTTTCGTTTATGCTGTCTCGGAGCTTTAAATATCAGAAACTGACGCGTAGTAATCGATTACCACATCCTGGTAATCGATTACGTAATCGATTACCACATCCTGGTAATTGAATTACCAACAGATTGTCCACAGTCCTGATCTCAGACAGAAGGTCCGTAATCGATTACGGCCTTCCTGTAATCGATTACCAGCTGACTGATCATCAAATTCTGCACTTTTAAACTTGATTTTGAGTCACTTTCAACAATACTCCACCTTGACTCCAAATCAGAGGATTGAGTTTAACCTTGTAGTGGTGGCTCTCCCACTTATGGAATTATGCTTCAATGAAGTTTATCAAGTCCAAGCAAAGCTTGAACTTTGCTCTTGGTAGTGACTTTGTAAATGCATCCGTTGGATTGTCTTCCGAAGCTATCTTCTCAATCTGAATTTCCTTTGATTCAACCACATCTCTAATGAAATGAAGCCTTATATCAATATGCTTCGTCCTCTCATGATAAACTTGATGATTAGCTAAGTGAATAGCACTTTGGCTATCACAATGGACAGTCACACACTTTTGCATAATTCCAAATTCACCAATCATCCCTTTTAACCATAGAGCTTCCTTTACTCCATCCGCAAGAGCTATATACTCCGCTTGTGTAGTTGACAACGCAACCACGGGTTGTAAAGTAGACTTCCAACTAATTGCAGTCCCAAACAAAGTGAACACATACCCCGAAAGAGACTTCCTTGTATCCACATTGCCGGCATAATCCGCATCAACATAACCCACAATAGCATCTTCCCCTTGAGTTGCCTTCTTGTACATAAGTCCAGAACTTAGAGAACCATTCTTTCTGTTTCTGACTATGTCCATGCCAAGTATCCTCTTTGCATTACCAAGATCCTTCATCTCAAATTCAGAATTCAATTGATCCTTAAGCTTGCTTATCTCTTGTACCGCTTGAAACCAATTCTGACTATCCTTGCTTTCCATAGCCTCTCTGAAACTTCTCGGTTCTGGATCTTGTATCTCTTCAGCCGCATTAAGAGCATAGCAAACGAGGTCAGCATACCCAAATCTATTAGGAGGTACAATATTCCTCCTAACTCGATCTCTAGTCAACTGATAGTCTGATACTGCTGGTGGTTGTTGATCTATCTGTTCTACTG